>VRLP01003552.1:0-62389 GCA_009660295.1 Lophius piscatorius | reverse complement strand
GAGATGTTACGTATCGCTGCATCAGACGCCACCACCACTGACCACAGACTGTCCAGGAGCCCTGATCCAGGTCTGGGAGGAGATCACCAGGGGCACCATCCTCCATCTCATCAGGAGCTGCCCAGATGTTTTCAGGAGGTCCTTTGGCATATGGGGCTCAAACACACTCCTGGGTCACATCATGAGTTGTTGTGATGAAATTCACTGGAGTTGGATCAGTCAGATTTCAGTTTTTCACTTTGAGTTTTGGTGTATTTTAGAATCCCTTAATAGTTTGATGATTTTGATTTCCATTGACCGTTCTTGCATAATTTTGTTCTAAACAAATTACACAATGTATATCAATAAAGATTTTCAACTTGAATGTTTCTTTCATGGAGACCAAGGACATTGATTTAAGCTCCCTTAATTTTTTGAGCAGCGTAATTTTTCAGAACGTTACTTCTTTGAGCTGGTAATTACTCCACTTTTACAAACTGTTGTAACATCGCAAACCAAAACAATCAAACACTATACCAACGGTATTATTTTATCTATCAACACCAAAATAACCTGGCAGAATGTTTCTTTTTTTTCAAATACACAAATACAGACGTGACATAACATGGAAGAAAATGAAGGATTGAAAGAACGAAAATAATAGTGTTATCGGTAAAGATAACTAATAACATAATAATAATACAAACATTTTCTATTCTAACAGGGTAACACCGATGAATGATTTCAAAAGACCTTATTAAGAAGAAAACATTTTTGTAGAAGAGACCGGACCAGAAGTTTCTTAAATAAATGTTCCAAAATGCCGTATGGCAGAATGTTTCAAGAATAGTCTGCAGTTTAGTCTGCATTCTCCCTGCTCCACTGAGCATCACCCTAGGGTGCACTTTATGAAGAATGCTAAACTAATTGACTGCATCACCTTCCAGCTTCAATAGCAGCGATGCGGTTAGGCAAGTCTGTCCTCCTCCAGGCCAAATTGGAAAGTGATGACACTCTCAACAAAATGTGTACTACTGCTGCCACATGTTTTTGTTTTCCCTTAATGCCCAGACATGCAGATGGTTGCGAGGGAAAGTCGGGTCTTGTGCTTTCCCACAAGTCCCTGTTTCATCCTGCCTCTTGGCACCCGCAGTGAATGTAAACAACATGGTTTAACGTAATAATAAAGCATTTTCACCTCCACCTTAAAGGAGCAGTGTGTGAAATCGGGAGACGTCTCATGGTGAAGTTCAAGATTGCAACCTATGTTCAGAATCAGCTAACGCCTCCCCACCCAAGAATCCACCTTGACCTTCAAGTGTCAAGATGATGTCATCGTCTCTTCTGATGTAAAGCTCGTATCCGGGGCCACGAGCAACTTTCCGCCAGACGCTGCCAAGCTGACCGGGAGCCGGCCATGTCTTCAAAAATCGTTTGTTCAATCAATCTATCTATCCAACTATTCGTACATAAAAAAGTAACTCAAGGTGCTTTACATGATGAAAACGATTCCCCCTTATCCACCAGCCTCATCATTCATCGGCTCAGTAGAATCATCAGCCTCCACCACCACTATCCAGACTCCAAAGGTGGGATATTCCATGCTGCTGATCTCAATCCAGCCAAGAGTCTGAGCACTCAAGATGCTCTTATCGACTAATTATCACAAACCTGCTGTTTTAATAATCATTTCTCTTTTCTTCATTCTGTCTTCTCTGATTGAACTACAAAAAAGCTTTACAAAACACTGACTAAAGTACAGATGAAAACATAAAATCATAATAAAACTGACAGAAATACTGACAAACAAACAGCGTACCTGAAATTCCATTGCGAACAATTTAATATTATGGGATACAAATTACTTTTCCCTGACAAGGTGTCATTTCATCCTTTTTGTATGTGAAGAAGAATTTCTGAGTCTTTGCAGCTCCTTTAGAACCGCAGCTCTGAGGGAAACGGACCTCCAATGTTCCTTTTCTCTGCCACAGATTTCTATTTTCTTCCTCGCTGTTGAATTTCAAACTGCCACCGGGTCAGCGGTGTGTTTGTGCAGCTCTCTCCTCGCCGCGGCAGCTGCAACATCTTGCCAAATGAGCTGGCACCACGCTGCCTGGCGCTGTGAACCTTCACCTGCCTGCCTCCACCTGTGGATGACTGATGTAGTGTTTTATATACTTCTGAAGCAGTCTCACACTCAAACACCCACGAATGTCACTGCCTATACTCTGCAAGTCAGATCACTGCATTTCACATGTTCCCTTTTCATCTGCTCTCTTACCTTCTGCTCCGGGTTGCTGCTCCAACATGCTTCTGCTCACACATCATTTGCATAACAATTTAGATAAGGTTTGCAGGATCCTACATGTGGCCTTGTTTCTGTGTCGATGGAGATTACGACACACCGAGGGCAGAGAGGTGTGTCGTATGAAGGTCTTCTAATGAAGGTTTGAGGTGGTGTGTGTCGGTGTTATCAAAGATCACGCCGTTAGGGTTTCCTCCTGAGAGAATGAGAGGGAGCAGTGTCAATCACAGGGACACTGGAGGAGGGGAGGGGGTTATATGATTATCTTTCACAGCTCCCACTCATATCTCAACTCAAGACATCTGCCCAATTTACCCTCTCACCGCATGAAATCAGGAGTGGGAGCCGCGCTTCATGAAAATTTTAAATTACTGCACTTGTGGCATATTCGAAGCCGCTGTACACTTACACAGCCAAGATGCTTTATTTAAAGCAGCGTTTGTCATTTCTGTCAGAGAAACGTAACCCCGCTCAGATTAAACAGTATAACACTCCCCCTCGTGTCTTTTTAAGTAAAGTTTTATCAAAGTTTCCGAGTTCACTAAACATTTCCGTGAGGAGAGACGAGTGAGTGAAGCGAAGATGATTGTTTTTAGGAGCAGATGATGTATGACGATTAGTCCGTGGAAATCACAGATGTACTAAGTTTCAGAGCCTATCTATCTATGGATCTCGCTATTCCATTATCAGGCTTCTACCTTGTTTCTGCTATTATTATTTTTTTACTGTGCACAAGGCTGTATTCTTTTAAAACTACATTTTATGTCACAGCCAAAGTTTAATGTCATTGTTGTTTTAGCTGCATTGCATTTCTTTGTTTCATATTATTACCAAGGAAGGAGGTTATGTTTGAACTCATGTTGTGTTTGTCTGTTTGTTTGTTTTGTTAGGGGTCAGTTCAGTCCACTGGGCTCAGTGGACTGAACGGAGACACTGAAGTGGAAGGTGCAGGAGATGACCGGCTACAGAATATTTGAGAGATTCTCAGTTTGTTGGAGCTGTCGGTGGATTCAGAGGCTGGCAATTACTAATTAATGGAGTAATCTGCATGTATTTTTCCTAAACTTTGGGTACTGTTCTGCCCTGTTCCTTTGATGTTTTACACTGAAGAGGAACAGGAAATGACGAAACAATGTCTCTTCAAGAATAGGTTCAGAGTTTTCAATCCGTCGCGTAGGTTTGCCCTCTGTGTTCTTTTTCTAGTTTATACATATTATTACCTTAAAAATAACAGTTCTGTTCAGTATTTTACAAAATATTGCCATAAATTTAACAAGCCTTCATTATTTTTCTAATAACATTTTTTTAATGCCATGGTATTGCAGCTGTTAATATCGCTGACTTTCTTTTCAGTGCAAGTATCAATTAGATTGGATCTAGGTGCATTAAATTAACTCAACAATTGTCTCTATTTCTGACTTTATGAATGTTCAAATCTCTCTTAGAACTTTAAAGACACAGATATTCAGAAATGAATTCAGGGATCGGGTTCATTCTGGCTCCAGTTGCCCCATCCTGAATGTCTGAACACCTTAACTTCTCCCTGGAGGGAGGAGAAGAGAGGGAACCCACCAGCTTCAGTTTCTGTGAACCTGTTCTCCCTGTGGTTGAGGCTGAAATGAATAAAACTATGCGAGCACAGAATTCCTTAATGGAAATCGTCTGTTTCTAGAGCCACAGAGACGAGCCACGAGAACACAGGGAAAAAAACATCCCTCCAAGAATAAGTAAATAAATAATGAATACAAAGTGTTGTTAGCTTGTAATAACTTGTTAAATTAGGATGTGATATTTAGATAATGGAGATCTTGAAATAAGAGGGAAATTCATATTCTCTCAATTTTTTCACTTTAAAACATTTTCAAGGAACATTACTGAAAAATTAGATAGATAGATAGATAGATAGATAGTTAGATAGATAGATAGATAGATAGATAGATAGATAGATAGATAGATAGATAGATAGATAGATAGATAGATAGATAGATAGACAAGAGGACACTTTAAGAGAAGAAGTCTCGTGATGAAGGAAAGAGTCCTTTGGTTTTACTGCTTCAAATCAACTGGTGTTCATATGTTAGTGGATTCATAAAGACTTTATGAGTCGGCAGTAACGCGGGATGGCGTGAGGAACAAAACCCTGTAAACACTGTAAACACTGTAAAAGCTCTTCACTTTCCATAGCCTTCAGTTTAAAACAATCTGCCGCTTTAGAACAAATGATCCAGTAAAAACACACTCTCCAGCCAGACCTTCTCACCAGGTGTTTGAGTAAAGACCTGCAGTAGGTATTTAATTATGTGAACCAATGGATGATATTCCAATGTGGACTTGGGATGAGCATCTTTAGTACTCATAAAACAAGCCGGTGTCTGATATTTAGTACTGGTAAAATTTTCTGCTTTTTACTCTCCCCGTAATGAAGGAATTCTAGAAACAAGAATCCCAATGTGTCGTAAACAATGAACTGGAAAAGCGTCGAAGGAGAAGGAAAACAAAGAAATGTTCATTAGAAATAAAGGGGGGAAGTTCAGTCAATTCATTTGTATACCCATGTTTCAGAGACATACTTTTTAAACCAGATTTTTTAAATCATTCATGATAGAATTTTGTATATGATGGAAAATAATCAATTTTAATTAGATTATCTCAACCTTTTACTAAAGCATGGTTTTTAGAAAACTATTTGACCTATTTGGTTAAACAAGTTACATAATTTCTCAATAGCAATGATTAATACCTTTGATTTGTGTGAATGGGTGAATGCTGACTTGTGTTGTAAAAGCGCTTTCCAACTTTATTTATCAAAATGAATCTAATCCCAACCTGAGGTCCCTGATGCTAACGACATGTTAGCGTTTGGGTTGCCGTCTGCTTGCTGGTTCTTCCATAATGGCCGGCGCTGCATACACTTGTTATGAGCCTCCATCCAATCATTCACATTTGCAGAGTAAAACCGATTTAGCAGATTTGTCCTTTGATGTCCTTTCTGAACCCATTTATTGTAAAGTATATGAAGCGCTTAAGTGGCCATCTCACACAGACCACAGACAGATTTGTAAATGCATCTATAGCAATTCTGGCAACCCAAGCTGCCGGTATCTTACCTTTAAATTCTATGGAATATTTTACAGTGTGAGTTTAAATGGGCCTGTTTTCTTACTTTAGGTCTGTTCTTGTTGAGACTGTCACTCTGTTTGAGCCGAAGAGTTTTTTTCTTCGCTCTCTGGTTTTTTATTAGTAGTGTCGGGTGATTCGTTTCGCCGCCCCCGAGGTTGTAATTGCTTTCTTCTGCTCATCAACTGATCTTTGGACTTTTTTGCAGTGTATTTGTGTATTTGTGTGTTCTCTGTCCTTTTTGTTTATTTTGTCTTTTGTTTTTTGTCTGATCATCTGGATTCAATGTTAACTGGATTTATATTGTTATGTAATGATGGTGTTACGAACGAGATGATACATCTCAGGGGCTTATGCCAATAAATTAAATTGAAGTTGGACGCAGAGAGAAGACGGACGTCTCCCTCTGGTTCTGTATGGATCTTTGACGTTGATAACTAATGGGACTTTTTTGTGTTTGCTTTGTCTTCTTACGTTTTCCTTTGATCAATCCTCCTTCGATCCATCATGCAAGGAGGATTTTTTTTGTCGGTGTCGGGAGTAGAAAGCTCAGATGTTTGCCTTAAAGTGTCAGGAGTAAACGTGGAAAGTAAAGTACACATACCTGAAAACTCTCCTCTAGTAGAATAATGGAGTATTTGTACTTGAGTAGAGTACTTAACAGCCGGAGAACAGTAGAAAGCAGCACGGAGGTCAGTGTCTGCGTTACAATCTCTCTTTCAAACACAACACAGAGAGAACAACGTTTGAGAGCCGCTTCAATAGAGATGGAAACTATTTATGTGGCAAACGTTCATAACTTCAGCATGCGTCATGGCGCGGCGCTGAGAACGGGGCGAAGATTAAGAAACCCACATGGGTGTCATGTTTCCACTCACTGCCGGCTGGAGCTGGAGACAATCACTGACTGAAGGCGTGACACCCACCGGCGTTCAGATACCTGATGGGTGATCGGGCAACAGTTGAACACAGATAAAAACACACACAGAGGGGGAGAAGCGAGGGAGCTGAAGGCCACACTGGAAAAAATACCCTTCAAAGATATAGAAGGGAAATAATGAATTCAAGATGTTTTTAAAATAAATCTGCTTCTAAGTGAAAATTTGCCTGGTAAGATTTGTTAAAATAAGATGTGAAATTTAGATGGACGACATCTTGAAATTAGTGATTAATCTAATTTTAAACTATATTTTACTAACATTAGGAAGTTTTGTGTCTCAGAATCAGCCAGTTATAGTTAAAAAAAAAAATGTAGACCCTTTTCTTACAAGATCGCGCCGGATCAACTTTCTTCGTTTCTCTTTTTTTATGTAATATTTGAATTTTTGCGTGTTTTGTCTTGTTTGTTTGCTTTTTTAATCTTATCTTCTTAACCACCTCGTAAATTTTCCCTGGGTAGATTTATCACCTTTATATCCATTTAGTAGTGACCTTATTCTAGATTTAGGACCATTATGACTTTGAAATAAGATAAAAGAGTAACATTTAAGCTTTTTAAGATGACTTTTCTCTTCTAGTTGTAGCTGGAAATACTAAATTTGAGCTTTTGAGATATTTCAAGATTCTTTGTCCTGACAAAAATGTTTAACGGCCTAAAAACAAGTCCCTATATCTCGGTGAAACGTTACATGTTCTGTGATTGTGTCTTAAATGAAGTGCAATAAGATACTTTGACTAGAGATTAAAGAAATACTCTTGGTAAGTTTTTTGCAGTGCATTGATGGTACTTGAACCACAAGCGCCGGGTGCATTTCCTCATTTAGAGTGTTCTGGGACCAGCTGTGGGTCACAAATCCCAGGATCTCCTGCTTTTGTCTGCAGAAGATTGAAGAGCTTTGATAAGCAGTTGTGAACATCAAAAGAAAAAATACATACTGTACGTGTGTGCGCGGGTACACGTGTGTTTATGTGCATAGGCCTATGTGTGTACATATGTAGGTGAATCTTGTGTATGGAGCACGTATTCTCTGATATTGGATATTATTGAAATTATTGCATGTCTTCTGCCTTGAACTTTCTGTGAAAGTAGAGTTGGACCAAGTTGGAGTCCAAATCAAATTTCCCTTCGGTGACAGTAAACTATATCTTATCTTATCTTAAACAGTCGATTAAATAAATAAAAAAACAAGTATGGGGCAACATTCAGTCATTTCTCAACAATATTCTCTCTAACTTGACTTTGATCAGTATGAAATCTCTATTAAACATTAGCTTTCATGGTCTGGACAGATTGGCTGTGAAATCACTGAAAACTAGGAGAGATCATGGAATCATCATCGCCTCCACTGCCATCGCCAACGCTTCCATAGATCCTTCCGTGGCAGATTTTTTTATATGCACATAGTCCTTTTTTGGGAGGAAGAACCGGATTGATTTTGTGAAAGGTCGTCTGTATATTTCTGACAATGGGGGGAGCTTTATCTCCAAAAGCTTTAAGCTCATAATTTCTGAACCGTTTTAGTCCAAATGTCTTGTGTGTGATCTATCCAGTATAAATTGTATTTTCATGTAATAGTTCACATTTTACTCACTAGGGGGAGCTTTTACAGAGAAACCTGTCTAACACTCTAACCGTTGACCCAATTTAGTCCAAAGATGTGGATATCAATCAACTTGAGGAGATCTATCTTGTATACATTGTATTTTACTCTAATAGATCATATTTTGCTCAATAGGGGGAACCTTTTTATGAAAAAGTGTACATTCTTGGATAACACAGGCTTAGTTTCAATTATCATCGTCATCATCATTATTATTATCAGTATTATTATTGTCAATAAATGATTATCTTATATCGTTATTATTATTATATATACCAGAGTCAAAAGATGTTTCAAAACAGTCTATTAAAACAGCTTCGGTAGTTTCTAGACTGTATTTATGCTCCAGGAGGTTGAAACAGCAAACAGGGCATATATACAACAAAAATGGGAAAAGGAGACTTACAGTTGCGATCCAGGTTGAATATGACAATAGGATAAAATATTGTCAATTTCAATGGAGAGCCTTTCGTCTTGAAAAGTCAGTGATCTGTAAGATATGTGATCGCACCTGTTCGTCAGATGGCTCCTTTTAGACTCTGCTGCTGGAGGAACTGTGGCTCCCAGGAAGCTACTCATCATCACATATGCCGGGCTTTTGGCACAAGATTCACACAGAATTAGAGACTAAGTATATTTGCGACAAAATTACTTTTAACTGGGTTGAACTCCTCTTTTGGTTTCCACATTCAACATTTACAAATTCTTAAGGAAAATATATATTTGTAAAACTGAGCGTCGCTGCTAGGAAAGCTATGACGCAGGAATGGCTTAATCTAAGAACGTCATCCATAAAAAGTACCTATGAAATGGTTGTAATAGAAAAAAATCACCTGCTCCACTGGGCCTCAGGAAGTTACATTTGAAAAGAAAACTTCAGAGAAGTAGTAAACGTAAATCTCCACGAAACAGCCGTCCTTTGTTTAAGTGTATTTTTTTTGTCATTGTTTTTACTACTTATTTCCCTTGAAAAAAAGGAACACTCTTTAAAACTATCAATTCATAGATGACTCTGAACTGTTTTTATTATGTGATTCCAAATAAAAGACAAAATAGAAAAATGAAAAAAAGTTAGACTTAGTTTACAATGACGTTATTCAGGGATAGACAGCCAGTTGATAATTCATCAGCTTCATATTCATCACCATCTTGCTGCGGCCTGAGATGAAACGACAGCCTCCTTCAGAGAGCTTTATCTCCCAGATATGATTCTTGGCTGGGCAGGAGCGTCTTGGATGGAGGGAGATGGATTGTGTGAGTCTTAACGCTGTGTGAGGCCTGAGCAGGAAGCCCTGCCAGAGTGAGTCTGGCACTCTGGCAGCCTTGGAACAGTGAACAATCTGCAGTTTATACAAAACAGCCGTCAAGGGGGGGTCGAATTAAGTAGCAGTCAGTGACTTCAGCAAACAGACAAAGACCTATTTATATTTTTGTGTCTTCTTCACTTTCTGCAATCCTGCTCCGAGAGAGGAGGGGAGGGGAGGGAGGGGTGTAGAAAGAGTCTTCAGAGGGGGAGAGAGAGCAGGACGTGGAATCCCAGGCCGGCACCAGCCTTTATTAGTGGCGTCCCAGTAATATAACCACCTCTCACTAGACAACCATAGAATTTCCTGTTCCCTTCCAAATCTCGGCCAGAAATGAGGCCATCATTACTTCTGGTGAGGAGGAACCGTGCCGCAGCTTGAACAGCGGGGAGAGAAAAACCCAGACTGAGCCATGATGGCTTCACACCAGACCTCCGGCCCTGCAGCTCGGGCAGACGCCTACCTTCATAGTTTTTTTTCCACACCACTTCAGTCCAAATATTTAATTCTTCAATTTCCCTTTGTCTAGGTATTATTTTCATTCACTCTGGACTGTTATTTTGTGGGTGCACTAAGGCATTTCTTAAATAAGCAGTTTATCTAAGACTTTACTCCATTCAGACTGAGCACTTCAGAGAAACGGAGGATGAAAAGCAGAGACAGCTAGAGGAACTTCAGCTCCACAGTTTGACAGTCGAGCTGAAACTCCTCCAGTCAACTGGATTTCAAGGACAAGGAAACTTTTGAAATTAAACTGAATATTTTTCTTGAGATTGGACCCTCAGTAACATGCATTTCTCCTCCTAAGCCCTGCAGATCCTACCAAAATCAAACCCAGTCTAGCAATCATAATCTAAGCTTACTGGATTTGATGCAGCCAAATATTTCAATCCGGTGGGTATTTGTTTGGATCCACACCAAACTACACACTCATGGGTATCCACCTCCTTCAGGTGCCAGACTTATTTCACCGAGACCCAGGCATTACTCCCAGTGAAATAAAAAAAAAAAGAAGCAAACTATCTCCCAGGTGTACTTTCACCCTTTGGTCTGTCTCCACAACTTAATGTAAAACTGTTCCACTGTGTGAACCTGGACCGTTCCACTGAGTGAAGCTGGACTGTTTCACTGTATGAACCAGGACTGTTCCACTGTGTGAGGCTGGACTGTTTCACTGTATGAACCAGGACCGTTCCACTGTGTGAAGCTGGACTGTTTCGATATATGAAGAAGGACTGCTCTCTCATGTGCATTTCCTGCGGTAAGCATGCGTCATTTCCTGTTGTTTGCAGTTAGATCGGCAGTTTGTAATTTTATCACAATTATAACAACATTTTCCAAAGGTTCTCTTTTATCAAGAGTAATTCTACGTAAGCACTTAACTGCTCCCTCATATTTAGAAATTCTCCCCAAATCTGCTCTTCGTTTTCAAAACACCTAGCTGTTAGCTGCTAAACTGAAAGATAGCTATGGCTTCCCTCTCTCCTTCTCCTTCTCCTGCTCTCTCTTGCTCACTGTGTCATATGCTTAGTTACTCCACTGCCTCCTTTAGCACTAACAATACATGTAACAAGTGTAATTTATTTGTAGACCTGGAGGCGAGGCTTACTGAATTGGAGACGCGGCTCCGCACCATGGAAAATAACCCATTACCCTCTGTAGCTGGCCAGCCCCCTGTAGCCGGTGCGGGCCGATATAGCTTAGCTTGCTGCCCCCTAGCAGCTCCCGAGCAGACGGAAAAACAGGGAGCATGGGTCATCGAGTGAAGAAGGCATAGTCCAGCCCACAGTTCACCCCCAGCCTCTTCATGTTTCAAACAGATTTTCCCCACCCTGCAACACACCTGCTGAGAAACGAACTCTGGTCATTTTATGGAACGTGAAATTAGCGACACCAGCGTGCATAGTGAAATGTTCTCCTGGGACCAGCGCAGGTGACGTGGAATCATATTTAAAACTGCTGGCAAAGGATAAGCGTAAATATAGTAAGATAGTAATTCATGTTGGTCGAAACGACACCTGATTAGGCCAATCTGAGGTCACAAAAACTAATGTTCAGTCTCTCCATTAGAAATCCTTAATCTGTCTTTAAATTTAGGATACGTACCAAAGTCCTTTAAACTAGCCATAATCAAACCATGATCAAGGCGCTTTGGCAAACTACAGGCTTATATCTAACCTTCCCTCCCCTCCTGGTCTTGTTGGATCTTAGTGCTGCTTTTGATACTATTGACCACCAAATACAAGGACTTGAAAACTGAATCGGCATAAAAGACACTGCATTCAATTGGTTTAAGTCCTACTTATGTGACAGATCTCAGTATGTATCTGTTCCCCAGGGATCTTTGTTTGGGACAATATTATTCACACTATATTTGCTCTCTTTAGGCAACATTATCAGGAAACACTCCATAAACGTTCACGGTTATGCAGATGACACACAATTGTACTTATCAATGAAACCAGGTGAATCTAGTCACTTATCCAATTTAGAGGCGTGTCTCAAAGACATTAAGACCTGGATGAACTGCAACTTCTTATTATTTAATTCAGATAAAACTGAAGTTATTGTGCTGGGACCCAAACACCTTAGAAATAATTTATCTGATCATTTATCTACTCTGGATGGTATGAAATTGGCCTTCAGCACCTCCACTCCAGCTGATCCAAAATCCTGCGCACCGGTGAAATCTAGAGTCGAATTCAAAATCTTTCTACTCACGTACAAAGCCCTTAACGGTCAGGCACCAACGTATCTGAAGGAGCTCATAGTTCCATATTGTCCAACCAGAACTCTGAGCTCCCAGCATGCAGGGTTACTTGTAGTCCCTAGAGTCTCCAGAAGTAGAATGGGAGCCAGAGTGTTCATCTATCAGGCTCCTCTCCTGTGGAACCATCTCCTAATCTTGGTTCGGGGGGCAGAGACCCTCTCTACATTTAAAAGTAGGCTTAAAAACTTCCTTTATGATAAAGTTTATTAACTAACTATGCTGCCATATGTTTAGACAGCTAGGGGATGTTACTGGATTATTGCATGTTACTAACTTGACTTCTTCCCCAGAGTATTTGTGCTTTGTCACCTTGTAAGGTCACATGGTTGGTGATTGCATCTACTGCTGTGGATCTGCTCGATGTCCACTGATCACAAGATGATCATGATGATGATTGCAATTATTATTATTGCATAGTATTTCCCCATAAGCTATTGCTAAATGTTATATTACTATTATTATTAGAACCGCCGCGGCTCGACCCTGGAGAAGTGGAATAAAGTGGATTAGCTTAGCTGATGTCATTGCTGATTCATTGTGAACTACTTTCAAGTATGACTAAAACATTCATTTTTATTTTCCAAATAAATATATTTTGTTCAGCTTAAGCAGTTTGGTGGCTCCATGTAGCCTCTTCAGGCTGAGCCCTGCCGAGCCCCATGGGTACCAGATGCTCGCCAACAAACTCCCTTCACATAAAATGGAATAAAAATTTCCATGTGAAATTTTGAAACTGACTCAAATGGGTGGTTTTTGTTTGTTTTGATTCCCTACTGCTGTAAGTGAGCACCCTGTGTTGGGTGTTGGGTGCCCCACCCAGTGTCTGAAGTTGTTGTTAGATTCATCGTTAATGGATTGGTGTTGTGTTTTTTGGGACAGAGGCCCTGAGGCTCTGGACGCTCTCAATGACAGAAAACTCATTCATCTATTTTCTGACGAAACCTGAGACCTGGGCCACAGGCAGAACATGGTGGCCCAAATCTTTACATTCACTCAACCAGCCCATTACGTGCACACCCAGATCAGATCGTTTATACAAAGCAGGAAGTCTGAATCACACGGTACCAGCCCTATTTCCTCTCATCATCCTGCTGTAAAATGAGCCTGATCATTTGGTATTCCCCTCCCCTGAGGGTCAGGTGATCCTAACTCTTATTACAGCACACCACCCACAATAATACCTCAAAAATGCCCAGCGGCTACTCTGGAAACACCCCGAGTAAGCAGCCATAAAACTTTCCAGTTTCTGGGCAGCCTGCTTACTTCCTAAGTACCCAGAAACCACACTTTGCTGGTAATTAGGTTCTTTTACATTTCTGCAGTTGTTCATAAAACCACATTCATGATCTCTCAGCTCACTCTTTGGCCTCTGTTGACACCATCATCTCTCTGATGAAAGCCATCCTAGCATCCTAGCAACGTGTTTTCTCTTTGTTTCCATCAACACAACATCGTCCATCTCCAGATGTGGTCAGTTTTTTATTAAATAGTCTTATTGTTTGGGCGGATCCAAATCATCCAAGACCAAAGATTTGATACCGGACGATGAGAAGACCCCTCACGCAGCTCCATCAAGGTCTGTGGGAGGAGATCCATCCTATCCATGGCCAACAGACTGTTAAACTTTCACTACCTGCCTACCTTGACCGACCTATCTACTTCCCCATAACTATCAACCTTACCTTTACTGAACAACCTACAGACCTAAGACTTACATACGCCAATCCTACATACCAATCTGACTGCCGCTACCTAACTATACCTCTACTTACCAACCTACCAACATCTACCGTCCCACCTTCTGCGTGCCTGTATGAACCTACCTACCTATCTCCGTCCAAATACCTACCTAGCTATCTACCCACCCACTTACTATGATATTTGTATCTGTGATATATTTATCTACCTACCTACCTCACTCTACTGACCTACCTATTTACCAACCTGACTATATTTACATAGCTATACCTCTGCATACCAACCTACCAACATCTACCAGCACACCTTTCGCATACCTCTATCAACCTACCTACCTATCCACCAATCCATGAATCTAGAAATCTATCTACCTAACTACCTCCCTCTACCTACCTAGCTATCTACCTTTACGTCCCTATGTACCTACACCTACCACACTCAAACTACCTACCTCTGCCTCCGTACACCTACTTACGACAACCTAACTACTTATACCTACCTAAGTACACTTACCTTCCTACCTGCACCTATCCACAACCTGCCTTCCTATCTACTTGCTTACCTACCCAGATACCGGTCTATCTAACATTTGAAAAGGAGAACCTGCAAGTTGATGCTAACATTTGCAGTCTTTGATATTATATGAGTTTAAGTAAGATGATCTTTGAACTTTATTGAAAAAAGCATTTTCACCTGCCTGAGATGTTATCAGTGCGAGTCAGAACTCCTCAAGGTGCGATCTGACTGATCTGACTACATAATGATCACAGGTAGTCACACAGCAGTGGAGTGTGTTTGACTTTCCAGCGCCAGGAGTAAGCAGGGTTCAAGAGTGTATTTAAGGTTCATGTTAGTTCTCCCACTATTTAAAATGATTAGTTCATTGAAACCCCTGAAAAAGAGTATATCTTCACAGTGATGAATATGAGCAGTTAAAGGATTGATGGTTGATAAGTTCTCTGTCTCTATGTGTCGGTCCTGGGATCAACTGGTGGTTGTCCAGGGTGTACCTGGCCTCACTGACACACATTAACACCATTGAGGTGGAGACCACCCTACAAGGTACCCCCTGCTCATCGGAAGCAATAACTGTTGATGATATCCATTCACAAATGGAACGGTCATCAGGTCCAGCCGAGGTTCAGCATCTTGCTTAAGGACCCATCAATATGTAGACTGCAGGGGTCAAGCATCAAACCACCGACCCTCTGCACTTTTACTGCAATAATTGACTTTACTTGAAAAGAGCGCAGATTATATCGTATTAACATAGAACCTTAAATGTATGCAGTAGACATTACTTTCGCATTCGTAGAATTGTATAAAATTGCTTCTTTTTTGGGGGGGGGGGGGGTTAGTGAGAGGAAGCTGGAAGACCGGTGTGGTCAGGGAATTTGAACCTGGAACCTTCTTGCTGAACCCCTTTGGCACAACTGTACAGTTAAATATGTAATAATTATATAAAGAGTTTGGTCTAGACCTGTTCTTTCTGGAAAGCACCTTGAGACAAGGGTTGTTATGAATTGGCACTATATAAATAAAGATTAATTGATTGATTGATGGATTGATTGATAATATCTAATTTAACACAACAAAATCATACTTCAAATTAATTAAAAATGGCTTGTCATCCAAAATACAATTAAAAAGAGACTTTAATACTGCTCAGCATATCCTATCTCACCTGTACTTTAAAGGACTTAACTGCGAAACGGAAGAATCTAGTCCTTTTGTCACCATACCTGCCAATTTTCTTTAAGAGCTTTTCAGTAGTGTTGGTTCTTCTGTTTTATCAATTATTAACAGCCTTCTGTCCTCTGGCCTCATTCCCTCATGCTTCCAGCACACAGTAGTTCACCCTTTTCTTTTAAAAGCTCACCCTGGATCTTACTGATCTTAATCATTTAAGAAAATCCCTTTTTTCTCCAAACGTTTTAGAGAAATCTATTTACTAACAGTTGAAGTCTTTCATGAATTAGTACAATTTGTTTAAATGATTTCAATCAACTTTTTATCCACCTAACAGCACAGAATCTGAACTCATTAAATATACTAATGACCTACTAACTTGCAGCTGATGTTGGCGACAGCTCAGTATTAATTCTTTTGGATCGGAGCTCAGCTTTTATATACAGTAGATCATGCCTTCCCGTTGGATAAGCTTTAAACGTGGGTGGACATGAACTGCTTTATAATGTTTCAAATCCTCCTTTTTAAAATTGAAATTTCTCTAAAGCCATGGGTATTGTGTCCTCCTCGATGGTCCCATTGACATGTGGTGTCCCTCAGGCATCCACCCTTGGCCCCTTACCGTTTAGCATATACCTGTACTTGTAGCCTGGGTCATATTATAAACATAAATGAACAAGCAGGCTCAGATCTTCAAACAGAACTATGCTGGCTGGATGGAGTCCCAACTCAGGAGTAAAGGTGATCAGTCTTTTTCAAGCCTGGCCCCCAGCTCTGGAAGTCTGGAACTTTTGGGGTTCAAACATACAGTCTCATTGACAGAATGTCCATAATTTTGTTATCGTCACTCTTGTACAATGTACAATAAAGTACTCTTTTTCTTTAACTGTCTGATTTTATTGAGTCCACTTGTTTTTATCCTTTAAAGAAAATTAAGTTTATTATTATTATATAAAATGCCAACTTGTTGGAGGAAACAAAAACACAGTGTTTAACAAACAATCAAAAAACACTTTCTCGAATTATGCAGTCAAACATACTACCCAGCGGACTTCACATAGGACCATTGGCTGACAAGCCCATCTTTACTAGGCCCCTCCCCTCGATTATAAGCCCCGCCCCTACTTCATCAGCCCCTCCCATCCCTTCCAAACATAACATTTAAAATATTCTGTGCTAAACGTGATTGTTGCTGCTTTATCTGTCGACTGAATAACTTAAGCAACTAATGTTTTCAAGTAATGCCTGTGTAATGTTATGTATGTATGTAATAATGTTTATATTAAACATGAAAGACTATTTAAAGACCACCTCAAGTTTGAGTTCAATTAAAATCCAGGTTTAAACATGTGATGGGTGGATGACAGTTTCACATGACATTTACTGTTTTTAACCATGGCTTTTGATTAATATCCATCCCCAGGGACTAATATCACAGTTTTAAGACATGAATTATCTTTAAAAATATTATTACCTCTGCCAAGGAGATTGTGATTTTACCACGGTTGGTTTGTTGAATTGCCTGTGTGTTACCAATATTACAGAAAAACTAATGGAGGGATTTGCGTAACTCAGAAAAAGGCTCTGTCACATCTCAGAGATTATTTTATTTTATATTATATATCTTTTTTATTATTATTTTGGTGACGTTACATCTAAACCTCAAGACGTGAGGTCATAATAACAATTCCTTGACCATGGCAAAAGAGGAGTTTTTCTTAATCACAATTATGTGTACTTAAGAAAAGAATTATAAAGTTTTGCATTTTTTCTTTCATTGTGCCGGACAGGATTAAAGCTACACAGCCTGTTCGCTGAGTGGAAGTGAGTTCACTCCTTCAGTGAATGAAGAAAAGGTCATTAGTTTGAGTTTTATGTCGCTAAACGCCGAAAGTACATTATGTACCTAATAGTCATTTATTCTTACTTCTGTTTAAAGCATTAACATGTAACTGGTCTGAGACCCCCGGCTCTGCCCTCATAGCACGCACATACTGGAGCTGACATGTTCGTGATGGATACTTCCAATGCCGCTGCTGCAAAGCATTTTCTCAGAGCCCATTTTAATTAACCGGGCCTGGCCACCGCTGCATGAGTGTCATGGCAAAGCTGCTTGAACTGTAAACCACATCGGCAGGATTCGGGCTTGCCAGCATCCTGGATTCAATTATGTTCTCCAAAAAACTCTCACAGGAGCCACATAATCCCAACCCTGGTCGAGTCAGAACCAGGAAATTATGGGTAATGGTTTTCTGTGTGGTTTTATTATGAGTAAAACTACGGCTGTGAATTTTATATCCTGGATTTCATTTCTTGTATCTTTAATGCTACAACATTCAGGTATATTGTGGAGCTTGGACAGTATTAAATAGGGTGGTACTCAAATATTAACAACAGAGTATGAAGAAACAACAGGGTTGACTTTATATTAAATATCAATACCAAGAGCAGCACAACCAGTAGAGTCCACGTCTACTTTCAGATCTCATAAATGTAAAAGTAATTGAGGTGGGTATCAAAATGTTTTATCCACGTCTTCCCTGGGTCCCCACTCGGCCTCAGTAACCAATCAGGTCTACAGTATAAAAGCTGTGAGGTCACATGATCAGGTGAGCGTCTGTAGGCGTGAAGTTAAAAGGACAATGACTTTAAGTTAAGTAAATGACTGATTCTCGTCCTCTGCTACATTTGACCAACTATGTGTCGTAGACAGACATGGGATGGAAATACAGGTTTAAACGGACATTTAGGTCCCCTGTTTTGAGTTTTGTCTGAATTTTATGCTTTGAAAAAACGTAAAATCTTCAGAGATGTGTACCTATGTGTTTCCTTATTTATCACATGTACACAGTACAACATCGTGAAATTTATCTTTGCATCTAACCCATCCCTGAGGGAGGGGGGGGGGGCTTTGAAGTGCATGAGGAGCTGAGGTTTCAGGGTCTTGCTCAAGGACCCACAGCCTGTTGGGGGTTGGCCTCGGCATGTCTCCTGGTTGAAGGACAACTGCTCTACCCACTGAGCTAAACTTAAAATGACCAACACTCTCTGTCCAACCAGGTGGATGGTTGAGGTGGAGTGAAATCTGTCTGTGGTAATAAGGCTGTACCTTCCTTTATAAACCAATGAAGAATCACAGACAGTGATGTCGGGAGGAAGGTTGGAGAATTTGGGCATTCTTTGCTAAATTTAGTACATTTTTTTGGCCTGTTGATTTGTTTTTCTCTGCTTAACAGTGGTCAAACATCCCACAGACTGTAAACACATCATTACAAGACGCATAGGAAGTTTTGGCTTTTCCTCTAACTTTTTTTCAACCAAAGAGGTCAAATCATCCCTCTCAACAGTATAGGATACTTTATGTGTACTATTATAGTACTTCTTGTACTTTAATTGTACTTTAAGATCACAAAAAAGTATACTTTTATTTATATTATAAATTTAAGAGTAGTAAACTTTAAGCTTAGTTTATATATAAGTTTAATTAAATGTAAAAAGATTATGCACACTTTAGTCCAAATATACATAGACTTGTCTGTGTACATGTCAGTACAGACCAAGTAAACTTAAGTACAGATGCTCTTTAGATACCGAGGCAGCAGAATTGACAACTTTCAAATCTCAAAGTGGTCAAGTCTGTATGTGTTGTAGAGATATCTACTGAAGTTACCATGCTAACAAGCTAACCCTAGCCCTTGCGTCATCCCGCCAAAAAGTCAGTACGAGCGATGGTGCTTAAAAGTTTTCTTAAGTAACTACAATACCCCTTGTTTTGGTTCTGTCAATGTTAGTGTCATGTTAAAGTTCATTTGTGGTTTTCACCGCGTTGATTAAGGGTTTATTAAGTCACATGACCCGGGAGTTAAGCAAAGGTAGCACAGCTAAAACAGCTCAAAACATCACAAACTGTTTGTGTAATATATTTGTTTTATTCACTAAATGAAGCATTAAAAAGCACCTCTGGGGATGGATCAGTTTTCAGTTTCCTTCGTAAACACTTCCTTTTGTCTGGTAGCTTTTGCAGATGTTTTTCCTTAATGTGTTGAGTTTTAGCATTTGCAGCATGCGTGTGTTGACGAATTGATGAAGATGTTTTCTTATTTTGCTAAGAAAACAGCTCAACGTGAAGCATAATTCATTGAGATATTAACCAGCGACACCTCACTAGAACCGTCTCACATTAAACAAAGCTTTCCTCACTGTTGAAGCTCCAATTTTTCTCTCCCTGTCTTCCAAGCCGTCTCATCTCTGGAATCAATGTCCTCATCAGAGCCGCTGTATTTACCTCCAAACCATGCAGCTTTTCCCCTGTTGCATAACCAGTCTCTGAGGTTCTTTCTGTTTTATCTGAGCCTGCTCCTCCTGAGCACTTTTGGCCTTTGTGATCCCGCCCTCCTGTGATCTGAGGGTTTTGCCACAGGCGGACGCTGGTCAGCTAATGGCAAAAATAGTGATCAGCAATTACTATGGTGATATAATGATACGTGCGCATTAATGTCTATTTGATATCAACTTTCAGTTCTGACATACATGACAAACTCATCAAATGCTCACATAATAACATTTGTATTGAAAACAATTTTGACACAAAAGTTTCAATTAAACCATAAAAAATTTTAATAAAACAACACAAACTTGAGTCTTGTGACGTTGTCTGTGTGTTCTATCCATAGACCATCTAATACGACAGCATTAGTGTACTAAAATATCATTCTTTGGACAATACAGGTGGAACTTTTTCGATACTGGAATATACTTTTTTAACAAATTTTTACATTTACGTTTTAAAATATCTGTACTGTTTATATTCACTTCTAAACAGACTCATAGACAGGTCCATTTACTTTAATATTTTTTATAATTTTTGTACAAGTGTTTTTAGCTTTCATATTATTTACTTCTTTCTACTACTTCCTTTTTTATTTCCTTTATAATTCTTTACTTATGTACTGCTTAAATGTTACTTTTTCACTATTAACATTTAAACTACTACCTTTTAATGTTTTACTTTCATACTATTATTTTCTTCTTTTCTACTAATTACTTAATATAGTACTACTTTTTACTTTCGTACTTTTTGCTTTTATTATACTGCATTTTACTCTCATATCACTATTTTGTAATTTTTCCTTTTCTGCTTTAAGGAATATTTACAGAATATTTTTTCTGTAAAGAAGTTCACTCCAGCCAAAATATTACAGCCCACCAGGGCCGGTTGTTGGCAGGTTGTCGGTTCGAGCCCCAGGCCTATTTGGCATGTGGGAGGGTCCTTGATCAAGATCCTGAACCCCCATTTCCACCCAGGGTTCTGCAGGGAGCCGCCCACTGCTCCTCAGAACTGGGTTAAATGCAGGAAACCAATTTTGCTACGTTGTACAACATGTATCGTGTCTCTCTCTGTCTGTCTCTCTCTCTGTCTCTTTCTTTTCCAAACCCGACCGGTCATGGCAGTAGGCCGTCCACCCTGAGTCTTGGATCTGCTCGAGGTTTCTGCCCGTTAAAAAGGCCAAGTGCTTGCTCAAGGAGGAATTTGTTGGGTAGATAATAATATAAAGAGTCTGGTCTAGACATGCTCTTTCTGGAAAGCACCTTCAGACAACTGTTGTTGTGAATTGGCGCTATATAAATAAAGATTGATTGATTGATTGATGTATGATTGTATGTGACAAATAAAACTTTCTCTTATTCCCTTCTTCAATACTTGAACTGAGTTATTTTTACACAAGTCAATATCCCTATTTATCACTATATTTACACATTTTGCAGACATTATGAACACAGTAAGTATCTAATTTTAAAGGTGCAGTGTGTAATATTGGCTGAAGTTAGGGATTGTAGCTGATATCAGCTCACTCCTCCTTAACCAAGAATCTATGGTGGCCTTCAAGGGTCAAAATAACGTACTCTGTAAAACTAATATAAAGATATAAAGATAAACAAAATGAATATAATGATTGTGGAAATATCAACCACTGCACCGGGGGACATTTCTCCTCCCCAAGCAGGAAGGCGGAGGTTCAGGTGGGCCACCTTTCCATCCTGAGTCAGAGCATGTCCCAAAACGCTGCCACCAAAGAAATGCAACAGGCCGGGAGGAGGTCGGTTTAAAGCTTGCTGGTTATTCCTATTTACAGATTATTGCTCATTAATAGAAGATAGTCATGGCTATTATATTCCATTTATTTATCTTCGAGACAAAAATAATGAGGTGGCAGAAAGAAAGAGAACAAACGACATCCCATCATTCCCATCAAACAGTCACACACATCCAATCTGGATGTGTTCAGTTTACGAATGGACATAACAGTGTGTGCGTGTCTGGGTGAGTTTGTGTGAACCTTTTTTGATCAAGTTTCCGTCAAGGAGCTCCATATGTTTCGATACCCGAGGAGGGTGGGTGGTGGCTCATGGATGGGTAGTAGGGGGCTGGTTGTGGGGACTTCAGTTTTAAACAAAGTCAATGTGTGTGTACGTGTGTATGTGTGTGTGTGTGAGTGGGGTGGGGGTGGGGGGATGTCTGCAGGGAGACGTGGGAGATGGGTCGTGTTGTGGCTGGTAGCCTCAGGCCGGTTCAGGGTCTGGGACAGACAAAGAGGCTCTGCTGTCTCCTGTTACCAGTATGTCGATGGAGATGAGTGAGTTGAGGTCAGAGGTCAACAGAGCTTCCTTCTCAGTGTTTCGTAAAAATGCGAGGAGAGGTCTGACGGATCAATTTCAACCTTCCCAAAGTTTTAAGGGCTTTTATTCTCGGAAGACTTTAAACACAACACAGACTTAATATCGTTGCAGTTAATGACAGGGTTAAAGGTCATCAGGGATTACGACTCTACATTGTGTTGTTACATGAGGGAAATATGGATATGTTCAGTACATTTAAAATTAACTTAAGCTGCCCAATCAAATGAAAAATGGCCCTTTTGTTTGTTGAAACTCTTTATTTTGTTTAGATTTTTGTCATACACAAACACAAACACACACACACACACACTTTAACATAATTTATCATGAGTATTATCTGTTTTTTAGCGGCATACAGCAGAAGGAATCAAAAATTTGAAATAATGATTTGTTCTCCTCGTGGGTTCTTTTTTCATTATTTTTATGCATTATCATCCACATGTTTCTCCCGAAGTGAGCCCTGGTGCTTCTGCTGAAGTCCAATAATCAGGTCTGAGAATGGCTTGTAGTTAATTTATCACTACTAATACAAGCATTAATGTAGTTTCATTTCAGATCATCATTTATTATATATATGCCCAGCTGTTTAATTTAAGTGTCCATAGCATGCTATAATACACGGTATGCTACATAATTCAGACCGATCATTTTTAGCATAGGCCTAGTTTACAGGAAGACAAAACCCAGGGTTTGTATAATACAATACAAGAATACATTTTTTGTCACTTAAGTTTACTGGTTGTCTCACAAATCTGATTATGTATTAGCTTTAACTTAAAAAATTGCTCAGGTAAGGATCCCATTCGTATGTAATTGTTAATATTACAAGACTTTGGTTAATGAAAAAATAATGAAAAAGACCATTAACAGGTATATATGTGCAATGTAGCTTATTACTCTGTTTTAATTCATTACTAATACATTATCAATAAATATTTCAAATTCTATAGGCTGTGCACAAATATTTACTGTTTGTTGTGGTCACCTCTACTTATTGCTTTGCCCCCCGCTGTGTCCTGGTCACCCGATTAAAAAACTTCTTAGGCCCGCCTCTGCACTGAGCTCAAGATCTGGTCAATACAGAAAATTGTTATGGAGTCACCTACTCATTTCTGTTAGAATTGTAAAAATAAATTTCCGCAGCCTACACGCATTATCATGATGTTGTGTAATTACATCCAAAATTAGACATGATACGACGGGAGGGAACGTCACATTATGATCCAATGCAGAGGGAGATGGGGCGGCGCTGCGCAGCGAGTAGGTGAAAGGATGTCAGGTCCGTCCCGTTCTGATCGTTCAATTGCCACCCCCTCCTCATGTCCCACCTCTGACGGTAGGATTCCTCTCTGCAGGAAGGAACCAGTCTGATCACAAATTAGGGGTGCGCAAACTCCGAGCAGCCACACATGTTGACATCAGATTGGACGCGTGCTCCATGACCCCCCCTCCCCCCGAGCAGGACCACCCCTGTCGCCCATAGCTACATACTCCTCTGCCTACTACTGTGTGTATTGTTTGGTTGTTAATTTGTTTTTTTAGAGTTGCACAAACATTCATTATCTCTCACCGAAGCCCAACCTCGGACCCCTCACTGCCCTCACTCCTATTTGTACATCCCCTTCATTCCTGACCTGAGACCTGAATACGTCTCTCCATCAGAACCACGTTCAGCCCGGTGAGACCCGAGCAGGTTGTGTTTGCTTAATCCTATTAATGTAGTTGATAGTAATGCAGGGAGGGACCCCCAGGTACTGTTGGAGACCCTGATTAGCTGTGATGTCATCTCTTTCAGCTACTTAACTGGGCTTCGCCTTAAAGAGCTTTTCAATATGTTTGAGGATCAAAAGCCACACTCGCCACAGCATCTTTAATCACCTCCTCTGCTAGGGGCAGGTCTGTGTGTGTGTGCGTGAGTGTGTCTTTGAGTGGGTCTGTCTGTGTGTGTGTGTGTGTGTGTGTGTGTGTATGTGTGTGAGTGTGTGTGTGTGTGTGTGTGTGTGTGTGTGTGGATATGCAAAGGGTTGCTGGCATTTCCAAAGATAGCCAGGCTGACATTTCTATTGACTTTGATGTTGATAATCCCTCACAAGTTCCCCAAAGCTAACTGATATTTTATGTGTGCGTATGCGTATGTGTATGTGTGTGTGTGTGTCTGTGTCTGTGTGTGTTCGTGCATGTGTGCATTTACGAGTAGGCTGTTGGGTCAGAATCGACATTAACCGTGTTTACCGATGAAAATATTCCAGATTTGAGGCTGAACTGTAAAAAGGGTATGTTTTTCTCAAGCACGCACTGCAAAAACTGAAAAGGAGCGCTACTGTTTTATTCTGAGACAGATCAATTCCTAATTTTAGTACAAACAAGATTTCCATGCTTATTTAAAAAATCTCCTTTAACTAAATATCCTGTCTATAAAGCTATAAAGAGCTATAAAGTCTTGTATTAATTTCATTAATTTATTTTTGAAGGTTTTATTATTTCCCATTGTGACAATATAATGGAATAGATTTTTGTGTAATAAACCCCGCCCCCGGCCTTAAATTTGTTTAATTTATCATAATCATCTAGGTTCTCACTCACAGGTATGCATGTGGGAATGTTGATGCACATGTGCGGTCCTGCGTGTGTGTTTATATGGGTCTACATGGGTGTGTATGTACGTGGGTGAGGTTGTATGGGTGTGTACACTGCAAAAACAATTCTAATTGATTTGTCCTGAAATTAGAAAAAATAAAAATAAAAATCTGCCAATGGGGTGAGAACATTTGGCTTGTCTAGAATTCTTAAACAAGAATAAGAATCTAACCACAGAAACACTTTTATGAGTCTTCCAACAAAACACCCCTATTTCTTATTTCTAATATTCTTTTATTGACAGCACCTTTAACTAAGACTCTGAAAGTATGACTTTTACCTGTAGTGGAGTATTTCTGTTCTTAATACTTTATACCCCACTGTTCATGGGCTTTATGTGATTTCTGTTCCACGTTTGGCATGAAACATTTCTTCTACTCAAAGAATATCACATTAATGCCAGAGAGACGATTATATCATATATTTACAATTATTTCACCTTATGTGAGATCAGTAGTGCTAAAAAGGAAGAGTATGGCAGACTCTTCCTTTGCAGACTAAAATCTGTCTCGTGCTGTAAAGCAGCCAGATCCTCATTCTGCCTGCTGAGGCAGCTGGGCAGGACCGGTCTAAAAAAAAAGAAGAAGAATTTGGGCCTTATCTAACTAACTAAATGGAACCAACCACAATAAAATTATTTAATAAGCTATGTTAACCCAACCCAAGTTTAGTAAGTGTGACCAAGATAATTGCCTAATAATGAAAGAATCCTGTTTAATCATGTGGAAATACTTATCAGTTCATCTGGGCTATCAAAAAAGCAATGATGTAAGTATTATACAACTTTAACTCCACCAAATCAATTCTGTAGAAGTCACAAGGCGGAGTAACTGGAATCTGACTTCAAACTCGCCGCAACTAAAAACCGTGTCCTCATACTTGTGTGACATCAAACAGACGGGTTGACTGAGCTTCATCCAGCTCATGTTTACTCTGTAAATTGATGACATCCCCTCCTCACAGAGCCGTGTTTGTCTCTGTAAGGGGTTAATGGAATGGTGTCATTAGCCCCGCAGGAGAGGTCAGCGCCTCTCAGTCGGAGCAGCAGACTCAAAATCTGACTGTCTGACAGCGGCATAAATGACACGCTCTTAGAAAAACAGACCGACTTCTCTCCGGCTCACATTATCGCTACATCGCTCACACGGCCCCTTCTGTTTTTGCAGCGCAGCCACAATCTGTGCTAGTGTTTGTTTATCAGGATTTATTTATACAGGACATAAGTTACAGAGGTAACTTCACAGTAAAAGCAGGGGAACATGGACACATGTCCTGAATCTCGCCTGAATCACATACACAAAATAAACCCCAAACACCTACACAACTATCAGGTGTATTTGCATAACCTTGTCTCCGGACAGGTAACACCCAAAGTTATTTATTCTCAGTGTCTAACAAAAATACCAATATTTCTATCATCGCCTGATTTTTTTCTGCTCCATGAAACAGAATAATCAATGAATTTGCTCAGAAACTCTTTGATAACTACTGAATCACATCTGATAGACATACTGCAAAGTTCATGTGATTCCTCACAGTTTTAATGGGGTAGGACCACCGGGATTCTCCAATTCGCATAATTAGGTAGCTAATGTATCCAAATTGGGTCATGAATGGGATTTTGACCCCAGAGAGGGCTTTTGGTACCAGAATACCACCTTTATCCACTAGGTGGAGCTATAAGCACATACTACAACCTTTGGCCATGATATAAATCAATGCTTGTTCAGTGTTTTTAAATTAAAGTTTAGCTTTAAGTTCATTGAAATGTTGTGAAAACTAGGTAGAAGCCCAATTTTTGGCCTGTTGAGGAGTTAAATCTGAAACACGTGGTAGAAGAAGTTTCATTTATCTATCATGTCCAGCTGACATGGGGCAAGAGGTGGGGTTCACCCTCAACGAGTTGCCAGTTCATCACAGGGCCGACACATGGAGACAACTACTCATATTCACTCCTGCAAGAGAAAATTGAGTTTGTGAAAGAAACAAAACCAAATAATAATAAGCAAACAATAATCTATTCTGTGATCAGAAGGCGTCTTTCGGTGTTTGCTTTAATCAACATAAACACACAATATGCTACGTTTAATTCATTTATTCTCACCTGAACTCTTTTTCTCTTCCCTCCTCTGCGTTACTGGATCAAACCCGAAGACTCACTGGTTCCTCTGCATTAACGCCGTTACTGTAACGTGCTGCATTGCCACCACCTGTAGATCCGTGTCATTTGGCCACACCTTTGGCAGGAAGGTCGACGTACTTGATGTCCTGCTCAGCTCCAAAGAAATAAATTACACAAATAAATTATTTTCCCATATTTTTTTTTTTCTTGGTCAGACCATTAAAGGGTTAATAGTGTATCTTTACTTTCACACAGTTCTTAGTTTTATCTCCTGCCTCACAACAGCAGCTTGATCACTCGGCAAGCCGCTGCTTATTTTTTGTGTCGTATTTTCTTCTTTTGATGTCGGCGCGTTTACGGCGGAGGCATCGCTGCGATGTTTTCCGGGAGGGTTTCTGACAGCACATGGGTGCGTGCTGGCTTTGCATGTGTTGCAGAGCGGCGGTGCAGATGGAAAATAAGCACGTAGGAAGGAGGGTGCAGTCAAACTGTGCGTGACCACCGCTGTACCCGTCTATTAGCGTGTGAGGCCCGACAGCCGCCGGTGCTAGTCCGTGCTTGTCTGTGTGCCATAGCGCAGCCTGAGCGAGCAGTTGTTGGAGTCAGGCAGGCTCCTAGAAGGCCGTCTGTCTTAGCAGAAATGAGTGGTTTCTAAGACAGGTCATCTCCTGCAGGAGGAAACGCTGTCATCTGATATGATCTGCCCCAGCCTCTCCTTCTCTTCTCTTTTATTCCACATTCCCTCCCACTACACTGTTCCCCGCTCTGCTGGTAATGTTTTCAGACACCTCCGCCCCACCCACCCTTCTACCTCTCTCTAACCCGGTTCAAAGGAGCTGTCACAGTACAGAACACTAGACCCGCCTGATTCCGTGGAGACCAGAGCTCTTGACAACAAAATCTACTGTGACATTAACCTGTATGGAGGAAACGCATGATCAAACCTGTCTTCACTCTTACTTAGAACATTGCTGAACACAGATCACAGTGTGCTTTTCTCAAGTTTTTTTTACACCTCCAACTAAGAGGGCGTATAGAATTACTCTTTACCATCAGTCCCTACATCCCATATGAAGCAGGGTTTGGTTTACACACACCACAAAACCCGACCGACAGAATTCAATATTCTCTCAGACATAGGGAGTAGTGGTCCTGAGCAGGTACAGCGCGAGAATTTCTGGATATCAGAGGTCTGCCAGCATCTGGTTCATGATGAGATAAGAAACTAATCGTTTTTTTCTTTCTTCTTTTTCTTTTTACATCTGTCTGAATGTAAACGTGTGGTTTGTGCCAAGATTTGGTGAAAGACATTTCAAACATGTGCAGTCTGATCTAGCAGCAGATAGATATTATTTTTATACGCCTGAGTGTGTGTATGTGACCTACACCAGCCATCCTGGAAAGACTATTACTCTTATATGGAACTTACACCTATTTTGCATCAAAGAGGGCGAGACACACCGTATGTGAAACATAAAGATAAAACAAGACAAACAAAGATTACTGTTATTTACACAGGATATGTGTCTAGATGTATTGACAGTGCCGTACACTGGTTTATAGCTCAAACAGTATGAAGAGGTTGAACACAAACTTTCATGTTTATATTTGCTGTTCGCGGTTATGTTGACCAATAAATCATGCATTTATTAGATCTTTGTGGTAGGAGAAAGAGAGAGAAAGCGATAGAGAGAGAGTGAGAAAGAGTGAAAGGGATTGCTGGATGAGCTGCATTGACATTATAAAGAGAGAGAGCGAGAGCAGGGCAGTTAGCTGTCAATCATCAGCTTTTCCCCTCAACGTTAGCGTTTGATTTCAAAGAAATATGAAGAAGTGAGGCGGGGATTTCCATTTCTACATCCCAACCGGACTGCATGACTTTCTGTTGTTTTTTTTCTCTTAAATAGGAAATACATTAGCAGCTCTGAAATCCAATTGATGAACTTTTAACCACTGGTACACCCACCGAAGAGCCACATCATTAGAACCATTAACGGATTGATCATTTTACATTCTTCACAGCTAGAAACCAGCATCACTGCAGACAGAGAAGGTATGTATGTCGTCCTGTAACAACGGAGGTAGATGTAGTCAACTCTCTCATCTGTTTTTTTCTGAAGTTTTTACCATCATCTCCAGTAGATGTATATCGGCAGACTAACAGTAGTTATCAAAAACACCTTCTAGAAGATCTATCCTAAAACAGCTGAGTAAAGTGAACTTAAAACAAAGAATGTGTCCAACATTTTTCTCATTTCCGTTACCAATAACAAGTAGCCTGCTTGTCTGTATGTACGTGTCTGCCTGACAGATACATTAATCAATTCCTTCATTATCCGTAACCGTTAATCCCGTTCGGGGTCGCAGCAGCTGAAGACTATCCCCGCTGACATTGTATGAGAAGCAGGCTACACCCAGAAGGAGTCCCCAGTTCATCACAGGACACACATAGACACAGACAACCAATCCACACTCACAGTCACTCCTACGGGCAGTTTAGAGTCAACAGACTCGTTCAACTGTATAAAATGTTTTTTGATACGCTGCGTAATGCGTTCAATGTCTATCCAGTAACAACAAGTTTCGGGAGAAGCAGTCATCTTCATCAGGATGTGTTCAAATGTAGTCTTGTAAAATGTATTTTTGGAGGAGAAACTTGAATAAGTTTTTTGAAGGAGCAGTTTGTAGATGTTTTCATGGCAATATCAAATCGATGTTAGAGAGGGAATTTGGAAAAATGTTTGAGCAGATGGTGGTCCCCCCCCCTACACTCAACTTAGATTGTGCCTGGTCCAGACTTCACCCATGATAGTAGCTTAATGACTTCCTTATCAGTTATTAGTAATGACTTCCTTATCAGTTCCTTATTAGTTATCCTTTACTGTTTAGACAGCAAACAGACATTTCAATATTAAGGTAGCAGTAAAGGTCAATTTAAACAATTCAAACTAAAAGTTAAGAAAATATATGTGCTCCCTGTTATTTGGGCTGGCCTATAATTTATTACCAGGGAGGTCTTGTTTTAAGCATGAGCCAAGAAAGAATCCTATTAAGCATCATTGCGGATCTGATTACGGATAAAACATTTTTACGTTTTTTAACATTGCTTGATTGGCTTTTTTTATTAAAACTTAAAAATATTGAAATCAGAAATCTCCACTGAAACCTAAAAACTAAAATTTGGGTTCTGCAGTGGCTTTGAAATAATCAGAAATGAAATAATCATGACTTTTTCCAAAGTTTCCCTTGATTATGATGAATAAATGATTGTTTTTTCTTTTCTACACTTGCATGTTTAGTCCCCTGTCAATTTTGCTGAACTATCAACTGGGATGTTCCAGCAGAAACATTTAATGCCTCTGTGAACTTTCCCTTCCAGAAGGTCCTGTGCAGAAAACATATTTCTCAGGTTTGTGTGATCATTGTCTGGTGTGCGATCATCTGGAAAACCTTCTGTTCCAAGACATTCATTGTCAACCCGGTAAATGTTCAGTTCGGGACCATTGTCCTACTTGACCAGACATCGGAAGAACCAAACAGATTTTACTTTAACAGCTACTTTCTCAATACACGTCTTCAACATGTTGGATATTGTTTGGAAGTACTTGGGCGTCGATAAGCTTCCTTTTTTCATCTGATCTGTTGTGTCAATATTATATCCCTGAAAAGTTAGGGATATAATGGAATCGTCACCGCAGACTCTTTATGTGAACACGACAACGATAGAACAAAATGCAAGGAATAACAGGATTGATTTTAAGGAAAGTCAGCTGCATATTACCGCCACTAGGGGGAGCCTTACATCCAAAATCACAGTTTTCAGGCCATCTCTCAAACTTTGGCCCAATTTAATACAAATTTGGTGCATATAGATCGACTCAAGGAGATCTATCTTGTATATCAAATATTTAACTTACTCTAGCAACTCAAATTTTACCAACAAGGGGGAGTGAAGAAACACGGTTTTTCGGACGTAACTTCCTAACCCTTGTTCCAATTTAGTCCAAATTTACCAGCCAGGTACCCTCTCAAACAGAAAAAAATGTTTCTTGGCTGTTACTTCCCAACTTTAAGTCCAATTGCGTCTGAATTTATTCCATATGAATTGACACAAGGAAATCTGTCCTGTTTTATTACTGAGTTCAGAAAAATAGTTAACTGTATTTATCTTCATTATTGAGTCACTATGGGATCTGATCTTAGAGCATATTGCTGTCTTCATAGAAATAGGTTGAGTCTTTGAGACTCTTTGAGATTAAAGAGATGAAATACTTGTCAACTTTGGGTTGTTAGATTGTTTTTGGTCAATGTTTACATTAGATACACTTATGTTACTGTGTGTGTGTCTGTGTGGGGATTCTGGTGGATGTATCTTTATATCCTCATGTCTACAGAGGGGAGAAAAGGCTCACTCTGGTTCTATCTTTATTCTGGGCCTAATGTAAAAATCAGCAGCACACAATCATCATCAACAACATGTAACACACCTGCACTTTCTGAAATTCTTCACAATTTTTCTCCTTTGACAAAAAACTAATATAATGCACATTTCCAATTTACGAAATAGTAATTTAAAGTAATAGTAAAGACTTTGTAGCAAAAAGCAAACATGTGGTCATGTAGCCGGAATGTTATTTTACATAAAGCCCGAGCAATTTCCGTGATACATTTTAATGAAACTTACTGGAAGGATTGGTCATGTATAGGAGGATTCCATAAAATCGTGAGTGGATCTGGATGAAGAGGTGAAAACGTTACTTTTTGAAAATAACAATGTCTTTTTCTTACCGTGAAACTGGAAGTGAAACAGTGGAGCATTTGTGAATTTAAATATAAGATACAAAGTAGCATGAAAAAAGAGCAGTAAGGTTCATTGATCTGCTGTTTGTTAGTTCTAACTGAGTAAATATTTTTGGTTAAAGGTGAGCTGAAGTTTTAGTAATTGACATGTCCTATGAAGCAGGAAGTATCACGCTGGCTCTATCTCACTGTCAGATTGAAGCAGTGATGTGTTCAAAGGCCTTGACTTTATTGAGAGTTGAGTGCAGCTGCTCAGACTCAAGTTACAGCCCAGGATTTAGAACTGTTCCCCTCGCTGTCGATACGGGGAGGAAGAAAGGGATCGTGGGTGGAAGTGAGATCAGACACCAGAGCTTCACTGTGCTGCAATCTGATGTTTTTTAACACTAGAAGAGGCAAGACTAGATCACTCCATTCCATATTCTGTTGCTTCTTATCCTGTTCAGGGTCACGGGGAGGCTGGGGCCCATCCCTGCTGAGACTAGTATATCCTGGACATCGCTAGGTCATCACAGGGCCGACATTCATGCGGCCTGTACAACCCGCATCCACCACTGTCCTAACTGATGACCGTGAACAGCATCTAGAATTCTTTGGCTCCAAAGTCACTAATATGAGATACAAGATCGTACCACCAGTCACCACCTCCAACCACTTAAAACCAATTCCTAGTTTACTAACTCACTATTTACCCCCGTCAGATGTAAAAACCTCCTACACACAATTTAAAATACTGGCCTTGATCAATTAAATATTAACAATTACAGACAAATTTCTAAATCACCATTCATCTCCAAAGTCCTGGAAAAAATTTTGGCCGACCAAATGACCCATACTATTTATAATAACAATACCTTTGACAAGTTTCAGGTGGCTTGAACCAAAAAACACAACATTGAAACCGTTCATTTAAGAGTCAATCAATCAATCTTTATTTATATAGCGCCAATTCACAACAACAGTTGTCTCAAGGTGCTTTCCAGAAAGAGCAGGTCTAGACCAAACTCTTTATATAATTATCTACAGGACCCAACAAATTCCTCCGTGAGCAAGCACTTAGCGAGAATCGTGAGAAAAAACTGCCCTTTAACGGGCAGAAAACCTCGAGCAGGTCCAAGACTCAAGGCTGACGGTCTACTGCCAAGAACGGTCGGGTTTGAAAAAAGAGACAGTGAGAGAGAGAGAGAGAGAGAGAGACGGAGAGAGACATGGGGGAGGAGAGATACAGACGGAGGAAAAAGCAGAAAAGATATCAGCTATAATCCACTTTCTTCAACCGCTCCATGGTCGGGCCGCGGAGGAAGCAGGGATCCCAGATTGATAATAACATTAATATTAATGTAACATATAGTGATAGCTTATGGGGGAATACTATACAATAATAATAATAATAATAATAATAGTAATCATCATCATGAGCATCTTGTAATCAGTTGACATCAAACAGGTCCAAGGCAGAAGATGCAATCACCAACCATGTGACCTTACCGGGCGAGAAAACACAAAGGGAAGATGTCAAGTTAGTAACATGTATTAATTCAGTAACATGCATTAATCCAGTAATATGCATTAAAGTGAGTGGGATGTTTAAAGAGGGACAGTGAGAGAGGAAGAGAGAAAAGCTCAGTGCATCATGGGAGATCCCCCAGCAATTTAAACTTATAGCAGCATAGCTAAGAGCTATCTTATACCAGCCTTGATTATAAGCTTTATCATAAAGGACAATTTTAAGCTTAATTTTAAATGTAGAGAGGGTCTCTGCCCCCCGAACCAGGATTGGGATACGGTTCCACAGGAGAGGAGCCTGATAACTGAAAGTTCTGGCTCCCATTCTACTTCTGGAGACTCTAGGCAGATGACACACCAATGACAGTGTGAATCCTCTTGAAGGCAGAAGAAGAAGAACCATCAATTCTGGTATTACTCGATGCAAGTGCAGCTTTTGATCAATCGACCACTCTATCTTTTAATATAGACTGCACTCTTACGTTAGTGTTTCAGGTAAAGCCCTCCAATGGTTCAAGTCATTTTTATCAGACAGACATTTCATTGTGTCTGTTGGAAATCATTCATCATTCCCTGCTCTTCTGTCGTAGGCAGTGCCTCAAGACGCAGTTCTTGGTCCAATCCACTTCTGCATCTAAATGATTCCCCTTGGAAGATAAGTCACTTCGCTTCTCTATATTACCACTGTTACGCCGATGATAACCAGCTGTAAAAGTCGCTAAAACTGAATAACTACACCAACATAAATAGTCTGCATGACTGTTTTAGCCGCCATAAAGGACTTCATGGCCCAGAATGACCTAAAACTTAACGCTGACAAAGCATAGCTCTATAATATTGGATCAGGAAATACTACTAGAATCATTTTCAAGCTCATAAGTCAACTTGCTCCCTTGGTAAAACCATATGCCAAAAATCTCGGTATCACATTTCACCCACTTCTAAATTTTGATAACCATGTCAATGCACTGATTCAATCCTGCTACTTTAAGCGAAGAAACATTGCTAAAATCCAACCCTTACTTTCAATTTCTAAAAGAATTGACTTTTCCCCTGCCTGAGTCAAATCGCTCTGGCATGACTACAGTTAGTCCAGAAAGCAGCACACTGGAAAATCTCCAAAGGGACGTACCCTGAAGGTATCCTAATCAGATGCCTCCGCAACGTGTCTACCGTCTCCATTCCACTGAGGAAGCAGTATCAGCACTCTGAGCTCCATTACTCATTATACTTCCACCAAGACTGAGCAATCCCATGTTTTGTCGAAATCAGTACAGTAGTTTTGTAGAAGAAAAACTAATTTTATTTGGCAGCTTCTGCTAAAGTAGATCTCTATTGGGATCAGGCAACACGGGATAACCTTCTCTACGCCACGCGCATCAGTGCGGTTCTTACCACTGTCTACCAGGAACACCCAACAAGACCTGCAGTTCTGGAGATGCGTGAGAAAGTTTTTTAGCCATCAAAGTCACTCACATTCTTACTTTTGATCCTTTTTTCAGCTTATGATGAATCATATTCAGAACGAAAAGCTTTATTTTCTGTGTAATGTAACCCACCATCAGTGACAGGTGCCATGGTAACGAAATAATCCAAATTATTCTGACTCCAGTATTTATAATGTTATGGCTGATCGGTGTAGGTAAAAACATGAGCTTGTTTGTGGCTTGAGGCCAGATCAAGGATGGATTAAGGCCACATGGAGACCCTTTCAACTATCTGATCCCTGCACTGTAACTAAGACCCTCAACAACTCAACGCTCTCTAAAGGAGGTAGTGCAAAAATTATAAATAAATAAAAAATCCTACTGCTACAGCATTATGGTCCACCTTCATACAGGTCTTCCAGTTCACTTCACTGCAGCTCCTAATGCAAGCACAGAGTCTTCCACGATGCTAGGTGGCTGTATTGCTAATATAGCCACCTAGAATGTTGTTTTTTGTGTGACTGTTTTCTTGTAAGAGCTACTCGCAATGAATTGCCCGTGGTGGGATAAATACATTTGCTTGGATTGAATAATGTGATGAAGGCTCTATTTACAGAAGAATGTCATTAATAGTTGAGACAGACTTTTCCACCACTAACAGGCTAGCTTGAACACTGTTACTACTAACAATAAGTTCCTCATGATTTTGTTGGATGTTTTCAGAGGTCGTTGGATTCAGTCCAAACCCATCACCCAACTCTGAAGATATCCCACTAACGCCACATCAGTGAACCTCAATGTTGTTATTGTATTAAAAAGAGAAGTTTATTGGTCACTATTGCAATTAAGTTCTCGTCACTGATTTCTGTGGGATGTTTTAAATTACATTAGTTTACTAGATTACTCTTTAGGAACCTACAAATTGGAAACTATGTCAGAGTGGGAAAAGAATTTTATGACTAAGAACTCTCCTGATGAATTCCAGTCCATATTAAGCAGCTAGCCTGATATTTAAAAACTGGTCTGTAAGAGTAAATAAACTCTTTTTGTTTTTCTTAGTTTGATAAACTCCAGACATCAGTTAATTCAGTATAAGGTTGTACATAGGCTAAATTATTCAGGTGTTAAACTAAGGTCAGGCAACATTCTGATGGAACGCTGACTCACATGGTTCTGTACCAGAGTCCAGTTCTGGTCAGATGTTTTTCATTGCTCCTCACATGTTTATGGACATGATCTCCACCTCATTGATTAAACTGCCTCTCTAAGCTGGTCAAACAGTTAGAAACTCCAAGTCACTGGAAACCTTTGTCCATTTAGTATGGCATGGTAATCGCAAAGAAAAGTATCCTTAAGGTCTGGAACAAAGAGGTATCCCCTTGTTCTGAAACCTGGCTGACTGAGAGTTCTGTAGAACTTATGCATGGAGAAAATCCAATATGAGATGTAAGAGAAAGCAAGGAAGTTTGAACATATATGGCGGAGCTGAAGGGACCCTCATGACACCTTGATGACTTTATTTCATTCAATATGTTTTTTTTTCCTTTTTTGTTCTTTTCTTTTCTTTTCTTTTCTTTTCTTTTTGAGTCTCAATAAGATGTGAACGAAGGGGCTACTGTTCGTGTTTGTTGCCTGCATCAGTTTTCTGTCTATTCAAAAAAAAAAAAAAAATCTAGCCTACTCTATTTGATTTCAATGTGAGATTTGACTTCCTGATGAAAAAAAAAAAAGAGATAGCAAGCACTAATCAACACACAGACCACTATAATCTCAAAAAGTTTTCAGAAGCCAAATGTCTGTGGAATGTATGTGACCGGCCACCATCAAATCCACATCTGATATCAGTACTGGTTTGTCTTAATTTATAGACGTTCTCTATAGCAGCAGTTTCCATCTTCCAGTGGATGGCAAAAGATGAAACAAAACCACATTTGATCTCCAACTCCTGGAACCCATTTAATGCGTATGAAACTTTGTCTGGGTTCACTGGAATGCCTTCGGCTATCCTTACAGCCCGTCCTGGGACCGCTGGACTCTCTTAAAAATCACGCAGAGCTCGTAGAAAACTGCCTAAACCCCCTACAAAGTCCTTAGTGCAACCTCTCTGGCTGTCCTCTCTGAGAAGGCCTGATCAAAGCCACTGTGAGTGTCAGAGCATGAACAGGTGGGCAGGAACCACCAGTGGGCCGTCATGTTAAATCCTTCCAGTTGCGTTCAGAACAGGCAGCTGTCTGCTTGCAGCTGTTGCTCCATTTCTCCAGTCTGCAGCAATGCACCTACCCTGCCCTCGTCTTCCCACACCTCTCCCTGGCCTGCACCCCTCGCGCCCTCATTTTCTCACGCCTTTCCTTTCCTCTGATCAGGCCTCTGGCTATAACCCTGAGACTTCTGGGTATGCTCTTATCTTTCATCTTGCCGCTCCAGGCCTGCTGCAATGACAAGCAGCCCTATCGCATAGCAAAACGCCGGATGTCTCAGCACACCGGAGGAAAGGCTTCCGTGTGTGAAGGTTTGAATGTCTCTCACCACCCTCGTGGCTGTAGAGATGAGACCAGAAGCAGGATGTTCTGTAAAGAGCTTATAGATGTTAGCTGGTGATAAATGACCTCTCCTACTTGTAATTACACTCTAATTACACTGCACTATGTGTGTGTTAACTTGTGTAATTACATATCTGTGTGGCCCCTCATATCCTCACACGTCAGGCTCTACAGCTGTCCCATAGTAGATTATAACAGTGAACAGAACGAACACTGGAAGTGGAGGAAATCAATGTTGGAGGTAATTATAGGCTTGTTCACGCCGCCTGTTCACGGCGGGACTGCAGCACATTTATTGCAATCTGAATTGATGTTACAAAGGTATTATAGGTGGTATATTTTCCTTTTCCAAGCCAGCACAATTAGGAGTACCATCCTCCTCTGCCTGTATGGGCCAGCCTCCTCAGGTTTAGGGCCACTAATTCACCTATATTACATGTTTTTGGACTAAGGGAGGAAGCTGAAGAGCCTGAAGAGAACCCACACGAACAAGGAAGAACATTCATACAAGAAAAACCCCAAGGCCAGAGCTGTATTTCGACAGAGAACCTTCTTGCTATGAGGCAGTGGAACTACCCTCTACACCGCAATGCTGGTTTGTTCAGTGTCACTAAACAAAGGTGACACAGAGATGGGCCTTTGTTGTGGTGCTGTTGCACAACCTGAGTAGTAATGAGTGAATGGCTTCTGATCCTTCCCTGCCAGTTGTCTATGCAGCTCGGTTGTGACGCCTCGGGGCTCGACTCTCAATGTAACAACACAACAATCCATCAGGCTGTCAAACCAGAGTGAGCAATACACTAAATCCTCTATCTTGACAGAGTCTCATATAATGTCAAAGATACTGACAGACCTCCAAACCAGTTCCTCTGAGAACAATTACTCTTTCTGAAGCGTATCATTAGTGCCTTAGAACTAACAGTGCCAGGACCCTATAGCTATTGTTTTTTTTTAAACTTATTTTAACATAGAAGCATAACATTTGGTACATATGTTTATTAAGTTAGGGTTTACCAAAAAGTATCTTGGTCCTATGATGTACAACAGAATGTCAGTGATTTTGAATTTATTGTGCATTTTTGGTTGTTTTTGGAGTTTCCAGGGGTTTTTATTTTAACCATCTTGTCATAGGGTTTTAATCTGATCAACTTCAAATTTGGTGTCTGACAAGTAAAGACCAAAAGGTTAAAAGAGTATCGAAATTTTGAGTTTTTGAGGATTATTCGAGCAATTCCCGGGTTCAATTACGTTGTTACAGTTAGGAGTCAGTAAGAATGTTTAGTGTCAACTGATGGCGCTGTGTAAAGTCTTGACAGGAAAAATATTCTGTTGGGTGGGAAGTTTTGAAAGAAGTTGTGTCTCTGTGCTCTAGTCTGATCTTGCCCGCATCTTATCGGACCCTCAATCTTTCTAATCTTCCTGGAAGCATCTAATCATCACAAAATGCAAACTAGATGGCAGTCGGAGAGCACAAACCTTCGCCGGTACATCTCAGTTTCCGCATGACGTTATAACACCTTAAAGTAATACCTCCTTCATAGTTGACCCTCATCATGTGACACCTTAGCCATGAAGCCTACTTCTAGGATCTTGAATGACATTGGTATCATCTTTTGTTTGACAGCTGTGATGCCGCTGAGACCAAAGAACCTGATGAAGTTATAGTGAAGCTGTGAGGACTGGGCAGCGATGGGACGTTGAGGATATGTATAACAGTAGGAGGCGGAGGTCATGGGATCGATGGCGGGTTTTTTGATAATGTCTGTATTATAAGTAGGATGACTCAATTTTGAAAAGATTCTAATTAAATTTTGTGGAAATTTTTGACCTGGGGGTTGAAAGCATGATATCGAGACTTGCAGCAGAAGAAAAACAAGATGTTTGTGAAACACGTCATTAAAATTTCAAATACATTTGAAACTTGAAAGCTCTCAGAGAGCACAAACCAGCGCCAAAGCACTGATTAATGGAAAAACTGTTATGACGTCACATTGTGAGATCATAATGTAACGTCACTAAAATACTGTCACCTCTACAAATATGCCAAAACCTGCATCCAGGTAAAATTTCATGCAAATTATTGCAAAATTTTTTTGAAAGTGGCATATCTCGCAATTGTTAAGAAATGCTTATTATGAGGTCGGGCTGTGATGTCATGATGTAATGTTACCAGAATTCGGTCATTTATGGAATGTGCCAGCCGGGTAAAATTTCATGCAAGTTCAAAAAATCTTCAAACGTAATCTATCTCGCAATGGTTAGGAAATCATTATTATGACGTCATGTTGTGATGTCATGACGTACCGTCATACAAATTCTGTCATCACTAGAATATGCTAAAACTTACACCTGGGTAAAATTTCATCGGAATCCATCCATTCGTTTTTAATCTTAAATCAAATGATTCCTTAATCTTGCGGACAAACAGACATGGAGGTAATGAAACATGAACTAAGTAGAGCCAGAATAAATGTGATTTTCTGTCTTTTCTTCCAGCTGCAGTCATTGTAAAGTCTTTTCTTTTGTATTGTCCGTGCCTTGTGTTGTTCAGCAGTCCCTATCCGTACAGAACACTGAACATCCTGGAGAAGTAAAGTGAAATACAGTAGATTTCTGTGGACTTTGTTAATGATATTATTCCCAGTAGGCTCCTGTGGGAAAGGCCTGTCCTAGTTTATACCAGCGTTTTGTTTCACTTCATTTGTCCTCCATTCACTGTGGGTTGCCAGATACAGTCACCTTTAACAGTTTCACCTGGTGACTCATGAATCTGATGCTTCATTATTGTCCACTTCTTGAAAATACATGAGAGGGAAAATGTTGGAAGAGAGAGGTCTTCATCTAAAACAACCACAAAAACAGGTGTTTTCTTTGCCTGTGCTTAATTAAATCCCTGCTCATATCACCTGATGACCTGTAGTCATTTGTAGTAATTGTGGAGGACGTCTATGATTTTAATCCTAGGTGAATATGCCATATCGTTTAAGTCCTGTGTGAATTGGCATCCATTTTTTTATTTCCTGGTGGAATGATGGCGGCTGAGGTGGATCTCATGAAACACCTTTTCGACGGAAATGACAAAATTTAAGGGACACATCTTATTTCTGCATTGATATCCATTCACAGAAAGAAGAAGCTCCGAGCCTTCAGAAGAGGGAAATCTCTAACGATGATGAGATGGATGATTGCAGAGCAGCATGCGGTATCTTTATGAATATTTTACCTAAAATTGTGGTTGAGCTCCATTTGCTGTTTTTGGTAATGTGGTTCACCCCACACAGAAAGGGAATGGACATGATGTGTCTCCTCTCCCTGCCAATATTTGTTTTCCTTGTCCAAGCTGCTCTGAAATGTACACACGTGTACATTTCTACTACTTCCAACCAGCTCTCTGATGAAACAACACGCAGTATCAACTGTGAGACGTAAAATTTGATCACATTCAAGAATATTTCAATTTAATTAAAGCGTTTTTAAGGTATTCTTCATTGGACTTTGAAAAAAAAACCATTGTTATTAATTTTAACACAGTTAATCATAAAGGTTAATGAAATTGTTTTTAGCAGTTTATATATATATTCACACATACATATATAGAGTAAATATACTGTAGCAATAGCTAGTGAATATAGCTTTTAGATTAATGCGTAACATTTCATCTGAATAAGTTAGAGGAATAAAAAGTAAATAGAGACATGAAACTTCTATAATGTTCTCTGCTGTTTTTAATCCAAGCGTCTGGCTTGATTTACAAGTCAGTGCTGAAAACGATTGCCCAACTTCCTCATATTAGACTAGTGGAGAAACAGGCTATAATTAAAATGTTTTAACGAGCAGGGCTTCATTCATTCAACTCATCTGATATGAGCCTCATCTATTCAGGAATGAAGTCTTGCCTGATCGGCTGTTTTCAGTTCCAGAGCGTTTCCATGTTTATTCTAATCTGCTCTGTGATGCACATGTTGAGCCCTTATTCTTCTCTGTCGGATAATTTCCTCTTTTTGACACATGTCTCTCAGAGGAATGTTGAAGTGATGAGTGACGCCTACATGAGGACTCGCTGCCGTTCCCTCAGGAGGCTTGAGATCAATCGGTGCGAATGACTAAGTTGTTTTTTAATTTCAAATTAAGGGCAACGCGTGCGGCCAGTCCCTTTGTCAGTCGATCGCTGTTTTGGCATAAACTTTCAAACACACCGACTCCGATGAGATGAAAACTTCTCCTGCCGACATGAGGCTGTAATAAAACACAGGTGATTATGATAGTCATTTTCATATCAGGGTTGCCAAGTGTTTAGAAACCTTTGATTTATTTTTAATAATGATGTGCTTTGTGAAATAATACAAAGTGCATGTTATTCTACACAGTACTTGTGGAGTAGGATCAGGAAGACTCTTCATTGGCACCTTCGTACAGCCGATGGACACAAAATATGGCAAAAATAAATTTTTGACCCAAAATAAGGATTCTTGCTGCAAAATACCACCAGTGACCGTTAGAGGGAGCTACTTGTACGGCCTATAATCATTGGATGTGACATAAATCAATATTTATACCTAAATAGAGCTTGTGCATCGGACCTTACTGTTGTTCAGAACAGAAGTTTCCTTATTTTTTCTGTGTTTAGTCCTGTTCACTTAAGCCACAGCCTCAAGCTGGTTCTTTCAGCCACTGCTAAGACTCTTCTGATGTACCATTGCAAGGCCGGCTCAGAGCTTTGCCTTTTTAGCCATTTCCTTCTGCTGCCACACCAGTGCAACACGGCTTCCTGCGCTGGGGGGAAAGAGGGAATCACAAGTTGTGTGTGTGGACGGGGAAACGTGATCAACACCGGGTGACGATCTCTCATCGAGAGCTGTAAGGTGAGTTTTAAACTATTGCTTTAACATTTGTCTGAAGTAGTATACTCATCATCACGCATCACTCATCACTTAAGCCAGGGGTTCTCAAACAATGGTATGCGTACCACCAATAGTACGCAGGTTCCCTCTATTCGTATACGGAGGAATCTCTGAAATTGCCTATTTTTACTAAATGAAATAAGATTAGTTTAAACACGTGTGACGCAATAGTGCATGGCACTTTTAAGAGAGCCTGTGTGTGTATGAGCGGGTGAACGAGCGAGAACGAGAGAGAGAGAGGTGCTGAAGCATGAGTGAGTGCGGCTGGAAAAAAACAGCGTTAGCAACGAGTTTGGAGCAACTAAGTGAATTTGTTTGTGTACAGCAGGGCACCGTGGTCACAGCTTCCGAGAACATGTGGAGTCTGTGTTGTGTTTTACTGCTGCTGGTCAAGAGTAGAGGGGTTAGTCTCGAAGGAGAAACTTCAGCCCTGGAGTGAATAAACAAACATATCCCCTGTTACCCGACCACGGTCTGGAACCCGAACAGGAAAAGGCGAACACGTATAATACTATCAGAATACTCTGATGAATGAAATAAAATATTGTTCCCGTGAGATGAATTAAATGGTTTTTAAAATAAGTTTAGCCTTTCCTGTAGTTTTTTTGCTCAGACTACCATCAGTCTGCTACGTATTCGGGTTTTGGCGTACGCGTCAAGCTGTTACTCGCTAACCTGTGAGGACAAGAAAACAGTAAGCAGAGGAAGCTAAAATTACGGTTTAATAACCACTCGTAACCACCTTGACACTTTTCAGTGTCAAGGTGTTGTACTTTAGCATAATCATCCTAGAGATTTGACCAGGTTAATATTAAACTTGTTCAAAATCATGAGGATGATATTTCGTGAGGATTTAAAGTCATCAAAGGTTTTTTCCATAACAAGACTAATCCTCCGCCATGATACAAATGTGCTCATAACACCACTTTCAATTCTCTAATCAGCCCCAAACTTGTCCCAAACATGTTTGATCGGAATCCAGTCATGAAGATTCCCACAGGACAATATTCAGTTACAGTGATAGCCCCACCTACTGGCAACAGTAAGTCAGCCTCATGTCATAAATATTTGAATACTGCTTAAAAGTATGTTCTGGTTCTTACGCCAGTGTGGGTGGGGTAAGAAAAGAAAGTTATTTTTGACAGCCCCACTTATTGCATACATAGACAGAAATGAGGAAACACATCCTTCTTTTTGGCATATTATTTTGATTTCTTTTCTCGAAATTAGTGTACAATATTTTTGGTGCCCTCGCCACACAGAGACCTGCAAAAGGAAGTTCAGTATGTGTGTTTGTGTGTGCGTGTGTGTGTAATCTTCATTGGATTCTGATAACATAGTGTTTCCTGCACTGTACCTGCGGTGGTGGGCGGCGCAGAATATTGTGGCGGATGGGTTCACTAATAAACTAATTCAACAAAAGTTTATCACTTACTCCCTATCATGCAAATGAATAACCATCTTCTCTCTTAGGTCAACATAAAAAACTATTTACCGAATTATAATGAATGACCATTTATGAATAAAGAATCATTTAAAATAAGTAAATAAAAATATATAAATAACTATTTACACAACCTAACACATTTCCATTTGTGAGCGAAAAAACACTCAAAATAAATATAGTTCGCTCAAACTATTTCACATTTCAAAAAAAGGGGGTCCACACACGATGTCAACAAATATATGAAGAAGTGGATTCATCCGTTAAATATGGATTCCCTGAAGTCCCTTGATAGAGAAAAAAGTTATCTTGTAAGTTAACTCCTGATGCAGTCTGGTCGCTGAAGGGAGAGGACGCTGGCGTTGACAGTTCGCTGCTTTTCCATCAGAGTTCTACAGCCGGCAATACTATAAACCGACAAGTATACCTTAATTGTTGCTCACCGGCAAACCTTTTGGATTTATCTCCGTATTTGTATATGATATTCTGTATTTGTATTCGTATTCGTATTTGTAAAGATTCTACTGAGTCTGGTGAATGTCTGCCTACCTGTTGCTGCAAGTGTACCATCACCCTAACAGATGTTTGTTTCATCGTTTATGTCCGTTTCTGTTTGTTCATCGTTGATGTCAGTTTTTTTATCCGTCTCGTTCATCAATGCCCCCGTGACACTTTCATGAAAAGCCGCTGTTGACCACTTTCTGTGTTTGATAGTTTTTTCTGTGCATCATGTCCATGAAAATAACGGCTACTAACGTCCTCTGTGCGTCTCGTCCATGGCTAATGGCTTATAACGGGCGAGTCTCCACGACTGGCATGGTGATAAATTATTCCATCACCCAACTGATGAAATTCAACAACTACAACACTCCGTTGTGCATATCGGTTATTAAACAACTTGGACTCCTCCTACATTCACAGAAGTTGCCGTTCTAAGTTTGTTTACTCCCGCTCCGATAACTCCATTCCGTCCTTTTGAATCTCACGTGCGCACTGTCACTTACTTGTGAGCTTGGAAGGCCTTTAATTAATTTTAATGATTTCTGATTGATGACATAAGTCAAGGCGAAGGCAGACAGGAAGATTAAAAAAAATATTCTTCACACGGTGTAAAATTGCCGTTCTTAGTGGAGAAAGGTAAGAATGAGAATGAAGATGTTGATTGGTGGACAGTCTGCAGGTGTCACAAAAGCCTTAAAGGTCAGGGAGCGACAGGAAGTGATGGACTCGGTGAAGCTGCTGACGGTCAGACTGACAGCCAGAAGGATATATGTCCAATTCAACTAAAAGCCGGACTTTGGCTAAATTAAAAAAAAAAAAGGAGGCGATCGACTTTGTTGAATGATAATTCACGAACGGCTTCAACGCCACAGTCTGGGCTCGTTAACTTTTCTCAAGGAAAGGCTTTCGGGGTTTTCAGGAAATCCCTACTGACTGGAGTGACAGGAGGGGACACTGATGACGTGTCAGACGCTTGCATTAACCCCGTACTGGCATTCCTTTGTTTTAAATGAGTGGGAACTAAGTACATTAAAGTTACGTTGAAGGAACCCACAAACACATTAATCTACTAAGAAAAATTTGACTGTTTACATCCAACAGCAGGACTTCATTCATATTACCATTTGTGTTTCTTGTCGCTGCGTCTTCCATTGATCCTGCAGGGGACCAGGGTGCCCCCCCACCCTCCAACAGCAGCCTCACAGGTGACGTTTAGCGGTTAGGGATAAAGGACACAATCGGCTTAATCAACAAGTTGCTTCTTCCATTCTCCACATCTGTCATTATGCGTTTTTATACCCACTAATTATTATAATAATAATAATAATGGAATAGAAAGTTTATTTTCGAGTTTATAATTCAATTGACCGTACAAAGCGGGAAACTGAAAAGTTATGACACTTTCCACCATAGTTTTGTAAACAAGCCATAAGATCTGCTGACTGACATCTTAAACACTTCAGTTTAACCTCTTTTGTCCGATGGTTTACTTTTATGAATGAGTATTAATTGCAGCGACATATGAATATTGAATGATAGTTTCAGTTAGTTTGAGGTGACATAAATCTCCCTTTTAGTGATTGTCCATGCAAGAATCAATCAAACACCTGTTTTGTATGGTTGTATTTGGATTCATGTCACACACTGATATCAATTCCACACTCCGTTTCATCTTTCTACCATCTGAGTCGTAATTACCTCGTTTCTCCAGTTTTGTGCGTATGGAGGCTTCAGAGTTGGCCTGGAGGACCGCACATTTTCCCGTCAAGTTTGCTTTTTATAAATCCCACGTATTGTGTAGGAAGCGGAGTTGCACAGTTTAGGAATGAGCCCCCGAATCACTGCCAGCCGTGATCAACCACATCACCACTGATAGAGACCATCCTCAGAAGCAGGAAGTTGGCTACAAGGTCGCAGCAGTAGCACATTTTGTCAAAATCAAAAGAAATTTCCGATGTGTTTGAAAGTTCCAAAGCTGTCCCTAAGGTTCTGGGACTCCACAGGTCAACAGTGAGACACATTATCTACAAATGGAGAGGGTTTGGAACAATATTGAATATCACAGAAGTGGACCATCTTCCAAAATTCTTCCAAGACCACAGTGACGGCACGTTCAAGAAGTCAGAGAAGATCCAAAGAAGACAAAGAGGCTGGCCTCTCTCACCTTAACAAAGGTCGGAGGTCATGACACCACTGTTCCAAAGGCACTGGACAAAGGTAGCATCATGGGGGAGTAGTGAGACGAAAGCCACTGCTTACCCAGAAGAACATTGAGGATGGTCTGAATTTACCAACAATTCACCTTGTTGACCCTCGAAGATTCTGGGAAAATCTTCTCTGGACTTATAGGTGGAAAGTTGGACCGTTAGAAGACAGGGGCTCCCGTTCCATCTGGTGTAAAACCAAACATAGCATTGTACGAGAAGAACATCAGACCAACGGTCAACATGGAGGTGGTAGTGAACTTTTCCGGAGAAGCTTTGCATCTTCAGGAACAGGAAATCAGACCAGAACATTAAAACCATCTGTCTAATATTGTTAAGTGTTGCGGGGTTCTTCTTAAAACTCCTCAAAGACTCAAAAACACTGCTGTAGCCATGGTGTGTTTTTATTATGCCTGCTTCCCAGAGTGAAAACAGTGAAAATATTTACCTAAGGTGAAAAATTGATGCAAAAAAGGGAAAAGGGAAAAATACTAAATACAAAGAAAATCCCAAAACATCACTAAATGGAGTCTTTCAATAACTCAACCAAAATTCCAGGATGGAGAAATAATCCAATCAAAATAGCCATCTAGACAGTCATTAGATGTTACCTTCTCTATAACCAAAATAAGACTGACCGTACCAGAGCCAAACCAAGTTAATTCTCCATTAAATGAATAAACATAATTACGCTGGTCACATGACTCTGCAGTAAAGTGCAGGAAAGTGCCCTAGTTAACAGAGGAAATGTTATGCCCCTGTTCGAAGTTTTTATTACCTGGCAAGTATTGAAGGGAGTGAAACAATGTATGTGTGAGTGCACAATCAGGATACGGTCTCATCAACAGTTACTGGCGATCAGGATACGATTTTTACATGCACAAGCTCAAAGACAGGATGCTCCAAACACCTGACAATAACCTGGATACTGGTGTGCGTGTAAACACAGTCATCAACACCATCTCTTGCTCCCAGAAACAACAATACACCCACATCCGTTTGACTCACAGCATAGTAGGGGGATCACTGTTAAAGCAGGGCAACATTCCTGCCGTCCTGCTGAGCTGAGCGGTAGCGAAATGTCTCAGATCATTGTACTCTGACATGTTTGGCTGACCTGATAGGAATTCACTGATAAGAGACAAAAGACACGGCGCAACAAGAGAGCCAAGACGAGGGCGGGAAAGGAAGACATGGCAGAATCAGGTTAAGCAGAAACAACATAAACGACCGGCCTGCGTTGGTCCATCTCTCACCTCAGAGATCCTGCGTGTGATGTTCGCAGGTTTTCACATGCAATGTTGTAAACGTAGTGCACACAGGTTGTCCTAATGACTACCTGTCTGAGGTAAGTCCTAATAGCAGTCTGAGGGCGATGAGTGATGGAGGGGGAGTGAATGAATGTACATGCATAGAGTGTGTGCTGGTGAGGATGTGGAAAGCTGAGCAGCGGTGAAAGTGTTGATGGGAGCTGTCAGCACAGTCAGTCCCCGAGAAGGAGACAGAGAAACCTGCCCACTGAGACGTGGCTCCTCCGTGTCTCCCCAACTGGAATTCTTGGGAATTCCAGACAGCTCAGATTGCTATCGGATCAGCCAACCGATCAGCCAAAGCATTTTGTTCTCAATGCAGATTAGTTCATCACTAAAAACACATAATGAGGGGTTTACTTATATGTCTCACTATTACTAGATTATATATGCGGTTTGCCAGGGGAACAGGTTGTTAAACTTTCAGATGAAGCCTGTTACCCTGACCACCGCAGACACAGCAACAATGAGGAGCTGTTTTAACCACCAATGATTAAAAAAAAGTTTTTTTGTGGTCATTTATAAGCACAGCAATAAGGGGTGTGGGATTATGAGAGATTAGTGCAGTGTGAGCTGTCAATCAAGACTTTTATTCCTAATCAGAAGGGGTTTATTTCAAAGCTATATATATATATATAAAAAAAAGTGGAATCTGCTGTCAGAAAATGAAAGAAAGACCTTTATTGTTTCTGTTTTCTAGTCTTTTTTTTCTATTATTTAAATAATGAAATTAAAAAAAGTAAAATCAAATAATTTTATGAATTCTTCTCATCCTTCTTTGGTCATGTAAAGGGAAAATGCTTGAGCATGCTGGAAGCCACATGCATGAGGTTGTTTGAGGTATTACCAAGTCGATGGTTATCAGGAACAGGTCAGAGGAGAGAATACAGCCTTGTTGCACTCCAGATCTGACTTCAGACCATTCCTTCTGCGTCTGGATGATAGGCAGAATCATTATCGATAAATCTCAGACGATAAAGTTCAAACGATGAAGTTCAAACGATGAAGTTCAAAGGATACTCAACCCTAATGGTGTACAACTAATTGTGAAAAGTAATAACGCTCCTAGGTGTAATCATCACGGCCTTATATACAGCACACTAACATACATGGATGGGGTGTGTGTGTGTGTGTGTGTGTGTGTGTGTGTGTGTGTGTGTGTGTGTGTGTGTGTGTGAGTCTGTGTGTGTGTGTGTGTGTGTGTGTGTGTGTGTGTGTGTGTGTGTGTGTGTGTTGATGTGCACACACATGTTCCCTTTAATGACTGCAAAACAATCGATCACTGTTGGAGGCTTCAGCTTCTAATCTATAATTCATCCACATCTCTACAGTTTGACATGCGTGCAGATTTTGTCGAGGTTTGCACATGTTGCTGCAGGAAATACACAATCTGACCCACACACAAACGGATCAGAGAATTGGAAAACAATACATATTGTGAATTTATAATAGATTACTTGACAATAGTTGAAAGGGACTAATTCACCATTGACTCGTCTCTCTAGGAAACACTTGATCTTATTGAATAACTAAACCTCCCTTAAATCAATGATCTCTCTCAGCAGAGCCTCATAGAACCTCATTATTTCCTAATCCCACATCCTTTTCATCTCCGAGCAGCTGAATATGTGTTTACATGTCGTGATTCCACTTTGGACAGAAAAATGAAAACAGTCTGAGCACATCAAAGACAGAAAAATGTTTGCAGATGTGATTTTTGGGTCGGGATCTACCTCTGATATAACTGGCTGACAAAAGGAAACGTTTACTCCTCCACACAGACTCCAGGCATTTCTTCTCGCTCTCACCAGCTGCACATGTAGAGACTGATCCACACTTCCTGTCTATCTGGCAGCAGATCTATTAGGTCAGCTGTGACGTTCACTTGGACCGATGACACGCTGGTTTCCCCTCTCCACCTTTGGGTCTTTCTGCTTGGGTGCCACCAGAACACGCACCAGCGCATGTGGAACCAGAGCGTGCGTACCAAACAGGAAGTGCCCCATTAACAAGCATTAGATGCTCAGAACCACAGCAGAACCTTTTGAAGAAAGACCAAGCAGAGACTAAAAAAGTTGATGCTATTTTCAACAGAAGGGAGGCAGAACACAAAGTGACATTGGATTGTGTCCCGTCAAAGTGACCATGGTGACACATAAGGAACGCTAGAATGGATTTTTATTGCTGGTATCTACAACCTCATTCCGCCTAAACAATCCTCTAATCGTAGATATCTACTGCATCATTTTGACTGGTTGTAACCCCCATCAATTCAAGATCCCTACATACTGTAGTTGCTGCTAGATATCTCAAATATAGTTTTGACTAGTCAGAATGAAATAGTTGATATTAGAATTTGGGTTCAAGTCCAAATGAAGTTGCAGGTATCTTGAATTGTTTTCTTGTGCTCAAATTGTATTTTTGTATTTTGTATTTGCAAGCTGCTAAGAGCAGTTCAAGAGCTGCTAAACTGCCTTCCATCGTTCTGCAATATTTACAATGAAGTTCTATTCTAAATGTGAAACGGGCTTGTGTCAAAACCCTTGTCCGCCGCTGAAAGCTCCTGCAATGGACACGATGGCATCAGAATTGGACCATGGAGCAATGGAAGAAGGTGGCCTTGTCTGCTGATTTTATTTTATTTTGCGTGTGTGTGAGTGTGTGTGTGTGTGTGTGTTACCTGGCATATAGAAAGCATGAGAAAAAGACTCTTGGAGTCAGTGTGATCATGTAATTGCTGGGAACCTGTATTGTGATTGCAAGATAATAAAGGGATGAATACCGCTATTATCCACTTATATCATCTATAGCAGTGTTTCAGATCTTGAGTTCCAAACAGGGTGCGCCTTTGTTTTGTCGAGCATCCTCTGAGACAATGGCATCCATGCATCCTCCTGAAATAGCACTCAGCCATGACTTGTACCGTTGTGCAGTTGAAAGGTATGTGCTAATTCACCTGACCTTTGCAGGGCAGCAGAAGGACAACAGCAGAGTCACTGAAGGGATATGGGTGCCAAACTGATCTGGCACGACTACAGAGAGACTCAATCTCTGCTGCAGAGCAGGCCAACGGAAACCAATTTAGCCCACCCAAGGTCATGGATTCTAGACAGCTGGAGACAGCTCCGGAGCTTTCTTCTGCCATGAAACCTCAACATTCCCCGCTCCTAATCCACCGCCATATATATACACAACCCAGAGAAGATTTTCAAGTATACATTTTTACATAAGCCCCAATGCCGTCATGTTATTTGGAATTCTAAACCTACCATATGGTTTCACATTAATCTTCAGGTTTCTATTTCCATTTGCTCTGACTGCTGTAATGCGCATCAGTATCTCTGATGTCCGCTGCGGTTTCCTGAGTGGTGACGTGAGACGAAGCTGACACACACACCACAACAAACTGACTTGGATTAGCAGACAGCGGGATGACGCGCAAACTGATGGTCGTCAATGTACTCGATCCAGCTCAGCTGGCCCCAAACGCTGCAAAGGATCATCACACACAAAGTTAGAAAGTATCTGCTGGGCATTTCTGCAGCATGGTGTTGTTTTCAGACAGCGAGGGAGTGTGGGTATATTTTACAAAGGGGGCTATTCCAGAAAGCAGGTTTAACAAACTCAGAGTTGAACCCTGAGCTCTGGCTTGATTAACCCTGAGAAAGGAAACTCTGAGTTCTCCGAAGTCATTTCTTTCAAATGACCGTTTATTTCTTGGTACTAGATCACCTCATGCAATGCCCTGTAACACAATGAGAACTATATCATGAATGAAGACAGTGAAATAAATCTATACTTGACGTGAAATGGAAATAGAATGCTAAATGGCAAACAGCATGAACATCGTAACAAATTAAAGGCATTTATTAGTCAAATAAACTGGTTGACTTGTTGTCATGTAAAGAGGTTTGAAAGTTTCTGTTGCTGTCAATTTCACCTTCAATACTTGACATTTAATTCCTGATCAAAGAACATTGGAACCTCGAGACCAAACTGTACTGTCCGTCCTACCAAAGTGTCCCCGTTGCAACGGAAACAAATTTTGTTCCATCTTTCAATTTAACCTTAACAAATCAGTTAATTGAACTTCAAATCATATTTTAAATGTAAAAAATACATGAAATCACGTATGTATTTATCACTGGAAATATTAACTTTATTTTGAAGCATTTCTTATTTATTTATCAATTAAAGAGCATTTATGGGACAGCAATTACAATAGTATTTAACAACCATAGAGGTTTTAACAGTCAAGCAGGAGTTTCACACATAATGGTGATACAGACTTTAATTATCTTTACATGAATTCTGCTCAAAAGTGGGCGGGGCCTGGGCCCTACCCATCCCATGTTCCTTGCATTACGTTGTGATGAGTTGACTGATAAATATCAGGAAGCCTCGGAATTTCCCAGGAAATTTGACGATTATTTCTAAGTTTTTAAAGCAAAACATTTAAAAAAAAAAATTGTAGACCCACCACTAAAAACTTCATGTCATTTTACAGTGAATTAGAAGAGCCAACCCTTCTTGCCTTCCTTTCCATCCAGAAAAACAGCATTCATTCATCCAACACAGAGAAACCTGGAACAGATTCAGACACTCAAGTGCATCTGCTGTGATTATTATTTCAGCAAACAAATCGTGGAAGTATAATCGCCCTGTTTCCCAATGAACTAGCTGGATGCCATCTTTTTATTATTTTAGTGAAGAAAGTCGCCAATCAGGGGATCGGTCTTAGACAGACAACTCTGTACCAGCCCATTTCACAGACGTTGTAAAACATAATAGAATCTTATAATAATGTTTAATCTTACAAACATTATTTCTGGTATTAGTTGATGAAAACAAATACTCTGGGGTAAATTTAGCACTGGCAGTGATAACAGATCAGTTCCATGTCTGAATTTGCTGGCTGTGAAAAATCAAAACCTCGCGCACAAGCTCTGGAAGCTGTGCAGGGAATTTGGAGTGCAGCATCCTGAGCAGAGCTCCTTGAAGCTCATGTCATCCTAATATCTGGTGTACATTTAACAACTCCTGCACAGCTGCAGCACCGGAGTCTAACGCAGTACTCAGATTACATGCTGTCCGTCTCTGAGGTGTTGCCATGTGTTTGAAGTTGAGAAGCTCCAAACTGTAAATCTGTTTTTCTGAGGAAACTCCTTGTCTCCGACTAATCTCGAAAAGTCTCCTCAACCATTTTCTAAATAATTCACAGACTGATAATCGAGCCTGCATCTCTCCCTCTCACCTGCAAAATAGATCTTGTAATTTATCTGCTTCTTGCATGTTTGCCCACCTTCTCCAGCGCCGTAGCACACGACATGCACCCCTTCCTGCAGCACCACCAACCCGCTCCACCCACCTCCATATTCAGCCCCGGGGCTGGATATCTATAATTCATCTTTTATCTGGCACTCACAGTCCTGCTCGCTGCTCCATACATCCGTGTGCTGCCTGCTGCCGCTCGCTTTAGTCCGGGTCTCGGAGGGCACCTAGACACTGATTGTAATCCAAGGTAAACAGCCCTGTTTGCATAATCGTGAGTTTCACAAGCAGCCGAGGCGCTCAGGCTATGGTTTCAAGGGGATATGGCGTGCCAAACTGGCACTAGCAGCACTGCTTTATGAGGTCTTAATAGCAGCAGGGGGTCTGACCCGGTATTATATCAAAGGAAAAATGTTGTTACGTGCATTTTTGTGAGGAAGTTAGAGCTGGAAGACGAAAAAAGCAGAGAGCTTGACCTCCCGGTGTGGCGCAGTTTATGACTTTTTTCCAGCTCAGGATGCGTGCTCTGTGCTGAATGCAGATCCTGATAGATCAGGTCAAACCGTGGATCACTGCAAAACAAGTTACTCATATTCCATGATGAGGAGAAGAAAAGAAGAACACGAAAATCTGAGGAAGAGCTACATTTCTGGAGAACTGACACATTACTCACAAATAGGAGCAGTTAAAGCGTTAATGACGCCGAGAATAAATCATTTTAGGTCCTACATGTCCACAGACACAAAGCTTACTCAAACGCATCTGATAGTCGTGGAGCTGTTTTAAGTTTATTTTGGGTATGTAATTGAGGTGAAGTTCAACTTAAAATAGCAAGGTTAAAGGGTGTCTGTTACCAAAGTCTGGTTTCCTAATAAGAAGCTGGATGTCCTCCTGATTGGACATTTATCCAGTGGTTCTTGGGTAGACAAAAGTCACACCAGTCCACGGCTGAATGACACACTGCCAAAAACCCTTAGTTGATTGACCGGTGCAGATAGGTAATAACATGCAATAACTACCGATGCACCATCAGCCCCAGCTGCTGCAGGATTAATGATTTTACTTCTCATGTGCAGAGCAACACACTCATCGCTGATTCATGTCCCACTGTGCCTCAGTGAGCCCACCACGGGCAGGCCGTGTGATGATTGCTGCTGTGTGATGGTGTGTTTGTGTGTGTGTGTGTGTGTGTGTGTGTGTGTGCGTGTGTGTGTGTGTGAGAGTGTGTTTGTGACTGTGTGTTTGTTTGTGCGTGTATGTGTGTGTGCGTGTGTTTGCCTGTGTGTGAGTGTGTGTGTGTGAAAGTAGTTTGGTGATTTTCCAGTGGTGAGGAAAATTCTGAGCTCAGGCTTCAAAGGTGTGTTAGCGTAGCGCACCACCAGGCTGGGGTAGATGTCAGCCCTGAATGTGTGGTCATGTAAATTTCATCAAGCATTCTCGTTCTCTTCATGAGATGGTTGGATTATCTCTTATCTCCCGCTTAATGTGAATTTGCTGGTTTCTTTCCCTCTGTGGTCCTCTGCTTGGCGTTATTGGGTTCTCTTCAGCCTGCCAGCTGTCAGAACCGAGCCAAAACTTCACGGTTGGCCCTGTGTCTTCATCACTGCTTTGGCTCTCTGAACCCAGAGCCTTTCTCTAGGGCCGGGCTGTCAAGGTGAGCCCCGCTTCCGTCTGCCTGAGGAAGCTAGAGGCTCTCTGAACACAGCAAAGAGCGTATAAACATGATGACTGAAGTAGAAGTCCTGCTTTACTTTCACTGAAGTCAAACTAATGAGCTACTTGTGCAGAGGTAAGAATGTGGTTGATATACGACACAACTAAACATTTGAAGGAGCAGTCTGTAAAATTTTGCAATCAGTTGAAAATAAAAAGGTTAAAGGAAGTTACAGTATCTCCAGAGGGGGTGAGTTATCCTCTATGGAGGTTGCTGTGTACAGTGGCACTAGAATGGACACAATGAACAGCTGTTCTACAAGATTCTTTTTCCGGTGAGACTTTGACTACTGCCAATTTGTAATCGCTAAATGGCTCGGAACAACTCCAGAACTGCCGGTCTGGTTGGTTGTTCTTGGTCTGCCATGGTTTGTACCTACCAAAATGGTCTAACGAGGGACCCCCAGAGTGATGGGTGCTCAAGGTTCAATAATGAATGTGGGGAGTGAAGGCCAGCCCGTGTTGTTTGATCCCAGAGAAAAGATGAAAAAGTTTATGCTGGTTCTGATAACAGTGTCAGAACACACAGTGACATCACAGAACTGTGAAAAAAGGGACCTACACTATATGAAGCAGGTGGATTTAATTGTATGGCTGATTGGTGTATAGTGGAAATCAAAAGTCCCTATGACAATTAAATATACTTTCACACAATGATTTCAAATAAAATATTTACAATATTAAAGAACTGCTATCAATGAGTGAAGGCTTTAGGTGTCTCACAGCTGCCTATAGGACCCCATGTAAACAATCTCAGCCAGACACCCCTTTAGCTGCTCCTTAACCCCTCTTCTCTGCAGCGTCTTCCACTGGAATGACGGACATGAGGTCTGGGTCTATTTCTGTGCTGCTGTTTATTGTCTGAGCAGAAAAGGAATATATGTAAAGGTCAGTCATACATTTGGCTCGCCATTACCAATCATGTCCAGCACACCATAAAGCATCAAGCTAACGCGTCTGCCAAACTCCCTCCTTAAAAGGTCAGCTCTGTCAATACGGTGTGCTATGTTTGAACACACATTAGCAGCTCAAAGTTAACCAGACAGGAAGTAGATTCTGGATAGAAACAGGACATAGTGGGGGCCATTCAGGGATAAAAAAAAAAACTGAATTACTGAATGAGAAGATAAGGATACTGTTAATTACTGAGAATAGAGGCAGAAGCAGATGGTCCTCCTGTTTACGAGAGGCAAAAAGGAGATGAAAATACAAAGAGTAATTGGTTGAAATTAACTATTACTGATTCTCAGTATCATTTACAAAATAGGACATGTATAAAGTGGAAAGCAGAGGAGGACAGACTTTACTATCCTCCTCTGGAGGTGGGATCTACTACTACAACTATAATTCCGACACCAGGGGGAGTGCTTTCTGCAAAAGTGTTCAGGCCGTAATTTCTCAATCATTGGTCCGATTTAGTCGAAATTGGGTGCTTACGTATTTTATGTTAATAATTCACATTCCACCCATTGGGTTGAACTGTGAACTGAAAAATACTGTTTTCCAGAAATAATTCGAAAACTATTTCACAGATAATTTTCAAATTGTAGACCTTATACACTAGGGGGAGCTTTATTTCCAAATTTTTTGGGCCATTAGTAATCTGCCGATTTAGTCCAAAGTCAGTGCACATGAATCAACTCAAGGGAATCTGTCTTTAATATATCATATTTTCACTGAAAGCTCATCAATTACTCTTTAACGGGACCTTTATTACGGACATATCTTAAAATTATTTCATGGATAATGTTCAAACAGTATACCCCCATAAACTTTAGTGTGAGGAAAAAGTCGATTTATTTTGGGAAAGGTAAGTTCTATATTTCTGACACTAGGAAGAGCTTTACTTCCAAAGGTTTTCAGGCCATAATTTCTCAACCATTGATCTGATTTAGTCCAAATTTGATGCATTTGAATTGACTTGAAGAGCTCTATCTCTTATACATCATAAGTATATTTGTATTTCTGTTGTTTTTAAGCACACTTAAATAGACGTTTTTTTCTGGGCGGGATAGGGTGGGGAGTCTAAGGAAGTGGTCCTTACTTAGACTACTTTGGTAGGGTCTAACCACTGCAAACCAGGAACATCCAACAAGACCTGCCGTTCTGAAGATGTTTTGACACTGTCGTCTAGCCATCAATACGGTCAAAGTTTCTCAGATCCACACGCTGGTCCATTTTTCTATGGTGTTAATTTTCTGCCTCATTCCTGAACAGCGGTGGGTCATCTTTGAAAACCCATGAATTCTCTTTGGAAGACAAAACATTCTTAGGCAAAGATAAACTTAACTTGAGCAAATTAAAATCTATTCTGTGTTCAGTAAATTAATTTCCATGTTTGCTGCCATCAACATACACACACAATATCAAAGTCTCTGCTCAAAGGCAACCTGAGAGAACACACGGTATTTGTAATTAAAATAACATTTGTATTTGATAAGTTAAGAAAAATACCTAAATCACCAGCCCATGAACTTTGTCCCACTCTCCTATGTTGAATTGTTTTAGTTGCTAGAATGTTGTTAGAATGCTGATTTGGTTTTTTCCAGATGGAACGGGACCCCTGTCCTCAAACAGGGGAACTTTCCACATATCCGTCCAGAGAAGATTCTACCAGAAGCTCCGAGGGTCATCAAGGTGTGTTGAGGGTTCAGACCGGTCCAAATGTTCTTCTGGGTTAGCAGTATTTTTTTCCTCACCATTCTCGCATAATGACATCGTTGGCCTGTGTCTTTGGAATTGATGAGCAATGCATTAACTCTGACCTTTTACTGACGTGAGAGAGGCCTGCAGTTCCTTGGATGTTTTTATATTGATTTTTTAAGACCTCCTGAATAAGCCTTAACCATTTTCATGGAGGAATTTTAGAAGTTAAACCAATTCTGTGAAGGTTCACTTTTGTTCCAAGTCTTCTCTATTTTACATGATGTAAAATTTCACTGTAGATCTGTGGAGGCCCATAACCCTGGAACCAGCTTTGGACCCCTTCCCAGACTGATGGGTTTCAATCACCTTCTGAAATTTGTGTTGATTTTGGCATTGTGTGAATTACTGGTGAGACCAATGAGCCAACTTCCTGCTTCTGAAGACGGTCTACTAAAGTCATGATGTGATTGAATGGGGCTGGTAGTGGTCGGGTCTGTGTGGGTTTAGTCCAGTTGGAACCATTTATTAATGCAGTTTGGTGGTCTATCTTAATACTTCAATTCAATCAGCCGAAGAAACAAACAGCAACCGATTTCCACAGCAACCAGCAAAGCAAAGTCCACCAAACGTTTCTCCTATGAATCATAGAGCTTAAGGAGTTTTTCTTCTTTGTTCAACTGGTTGCTTGATTTTGTTAGAGACCATCGCAATGATCACATCTAGCAAAAGGCACCACACTTTTTAACTCAGGTTCCTGCTAAACTCAGGTTTTTAACTTATTTCTTTGCATCTGAATTGTTTTTTTGTTTTTTATATTGTTATTATCTTGTGTGAAGGGAGAAATCAGAATTTCATTGAATCGTGTAAACCACAATGTTTTTACACTGTGTACATGACAATAAACCTCTTGAATCTTGAATCATAATATCTACAACCCACTATTTGGAACTATTTGCAACATATTACTCGGAACAAAATATTCACCTGCTGCCTAGTATACACACCTACTTGCTGATAGCATGCTTAACCACTTAACAAAATGATAAACATTGACGTCACTGTTATAATGTTGTGCTGATCGTTGAATGCCACAGTTGCGTGAAAAGGCCTGTCCTTCATCAGGACTTCTTCATCTGTGTCTTTCCGTCTACATTCTCTCTGGTTAAGCAATCATGGCGTGATAATGAGTCAAGTCTGCTCAGCAGCATTTGCAACATTACACCAAGCTATAGAGAATCCTATGCAGCCAGCAGGGTCTTATCAGAACGTAAGCGTAAAAATCTTTCCTCAGCAGTAATGCGCAGTCTGTTAATTGGCTACGACTATCTCTCATCTGCATCAGGGTTCACAGAGGAGCGGGAAACACAGCAGGTTTCCTCCACTTTACCAATTTATGAAGTCACTATTAGCATCATATCCCCATTTCTGCTCATTAGCAGGCAGTGAGAGCCCTCTGGATGTTTCCCATGAGGCAGAGCTGGAAAGGTTTGAAGAAGTGTGTAATCACATATAAAGCAAGAGGCTAAGATGTCCCATAATCTGTCAACGGAGTCCGCTAAGTTCATATTTCTGCCCAACCAGGGACTGTCCCAACATAATCAATATGCCAAGTTCTATTTGGTGCATTTGAGTTTGTTTTTTTAAAAACACCCTCTTCTTTTACTAAAATCGTCTGATTCCGATTATCACAGTGCGACCCATCATCGTGGCTACAACTATTTGACTGAGCGAATATTTTTCCTTCTACTAAATGACACTGAAGATGAGATCCTCCACGGATACAGACGATCTTCAGTGTGCTACAGACCATCAATAAAAACTCCATCTACTGGTTACACATAAAAATAAAAGAGCTTCATTTGAGTGTGGAACATGCCAACAATTATATAGAACCTCCTCTAAATATCCACAAACCCAAAAAAACAAATGGACAGATGTCAAGTCATTAAGTCCGAAAACGTGTAAAATATTATTTTATTAAATATTTTAACTTTGTTTCAAGATCAAGACATTGTTCCCTAAGATGGTATATATATATATGTATATACATATATATATATATTTGATATATAATTGTGTTTACTGATAACGGTAAACTGCTCCTTACATTCTCCTTTCACCTGGTCAGTTCTGTCCCATGATGCCAGCTTCAGGTAATGATATGATAAATATTTGATATTTGAGGAGAATCAACGACCATTTTCACACTGGGTTCACCCAAACCTTGTCCCTGAGCTTTTTTTGAATTCTGTTAAATATAAAGTTTCAGCCTTAAGAATCTGAGCTGAAGAAGATTTCTCTTGACGGGAAGTGAAAGAAAGTGATCATGTGATATGTTGCCTCTGCAGCCAGGTAATCCTTGATGGCTTCTTCCCTCGGGGTGTTTCTGCTGTCATCTAAGATTCACTCTCACCTCGGGACCTTCAGGGTTGCAACACAATCCGACCTGCTTGGTGTTGTTTGAACTGAGAAGGAGGCCGAATCTGTTTGGACTCAACAATGAGTGACCTAACTGGTTTAACTTGTTAATAAGTCCTGAACATAAGCGTGATGCATTTGAGTATCTCCTTTTGCAAGCTGTGGGACATTCGATCTCTTCTTCTACGTTCCTGCATGAGTAGTGCAAGAACGTCGAAGCAGTAATTAATTCTAATTCACACGGTTCCTGGTGCCAAGGAATTTAATCCGCGTCAGCATCAGGCGTGTACCGTTGTATTTTTAAGTTTGCCGCTCACAAGTTAGATAAAAGTCTTTAGGAGACATTTAATCACAACTTTAGCTGTTTTCACTACAAGTTGTCGAGCGGTCCACGCAGCAAGAACTCCAAAGTTCTGACCCCATACAGTCAGAAACAAACTCCACCAGCTAGAACCCGGTGGCTTATATTTCAAATGGGAAGTCTAACTGCGTGTTTGTGTATCTGAGCATCTGTCACTAAGTACACCAGCGACCCCTCTGAGAGGTAGAGGTCCCCAATTGAAAGATCAGTGTTTCAATCTCCTGCCACAGCAGTCGGAGTTTTTGTATGAGCTTGACACTGAACTTTGAGCCCAAGATGCATCACAGGCTCCGCCCACTGCGCCTCAGGGACGGGTCACATGCAGAGAATTAATGTCACTATATTGTACAGTGTATAACTTGTATGAACATGTGATCAAATAAACTACACATTATTATTCCATTGATGCTGTTCTGCTGTTCTGGTGTTCTGCTGTTATGTGATGGCAGGAAGTGTACTGCTGAGTTTTTTGCTATGAACAAACTACAACCATATTTAATGAGCGTGGTGAGACTGAAGCTGACAGCTCACGTCGTAAAAGTGAAACTAAATGTCACTCAGAGAGCTCAAACCTCCACCTCATTCCCCTCCCTGTTCTAAGTACTTAATTATTTTTAATTGAAGTCTCGCCTAAATCAAATCCCCAAAATAAACTTCATAGCTCCACAACTATCAGGTGTTTCTGCATGACCTTGGTGTCTTTGGACAAGTAAGAACTAGAAATTATTTGTTTTCAGTATCAGTAACAAACTCCCAGAATCGGACTCCCGAAAATGTTGTATTTATGTCTAAAAAAATAATAATAATTCTTCTGGGACACACAATCAAAATATGTTTTTATAAAAACTTCAAACTGAAATAAAAATAAATAAATATCATAATAACAGAAATAATATGAGCCAGTCCTTCAGCATAAGTAGCTTACTTCGATTTAAGTTACTTCCACCTCAAATTAATGTAATATGGTCGAAATTAAATTAAATAACAGAATCAGGAATAGTAATTTTGACATATTGAATAAATAAATATAAAAATATATATTATACAGCCGTTTTTGTTTTCTTGGCTTATAATGATTGTCTATTATTTCAGACAAAACTAGTGTTATTATCCTGACAATAATTAATTTAATATATCATTATATATAATACCAATAGCCAAACATATAACAATGAAATAATAAAATAAAATAATAAAAAATAAAAAATGTATTCTTTAAGAGTAATGCTCTTTCAACAATAATCCAAACATGTGATGTGTTCTACAACCTCTGGCTGCTATGAATTAAACCTATCGACAGATATTTAGATGAAAAAAGATCCAATTATAGGCAAATATAAATAGATATTTGACTATATATTCCTACTTCTATGAGCACCAGTTGGTCGGTTTGCTGCTGCCGTTCATCGCACATGAATGCAGAGTGAAGAAAAACATGTTAAAAGATATCATTGAATGACAATGAAGACGGTCTCTGATTGACTGAATGAATAATGGAATGAATGTTCAGGTAAGTTGAGGCAAAAATCATCCTCTTCTCTCTCTCTAGTGCTGTATTGAACCTGAGGTGAATTATGTGAATAATTTAACTTTAGGCTTTTATTTTGACTTACCTTCATGTGAAGCTTTGCATCTCTCTCTGCCTCTCTCTGACTCCTTCTGACTGTCTCTCTGCCTCTCTCTGCCTCTTTCTGATTCCCTCTGACTCGCTCTCTACAATTCTCTGACTCCCTCAGACTCTCTCTCTACAATTCCCGGACTCCCTCTGACTCTCTGACTATCTCTCTGACTCTTTCTCTGACTCTCTCTGACTCTCTCTCTGACTCTTTCTCTGACTCTAACTCTCTCTGTGACTCCCTCTGACTCTCTCTCTCCCTGCCTCTCTCTGCCTCTCTATGACTGTCTCTCTGCCTCTCTCTCCGACTGTCTCTCTGACTCTCTCTGCCTCTCCCTACCTCTCTCTCCTACTCGCTCTCTTTGCCCTTTGTGCCTGCGGTCCCGCATTTCAAATCTTTTGGACACTATAAGTGACACTATAGGAGCAGGCCTGCTCCGTAACATTGTATCTATTACTAAATATTATGTAAACAGAAATAATGCCAATATTTCTATACTTGCATGATGTTTATGTAGATTGATAAAATGCTATTACAACATATCACAGTAACACTATGAAACACAACAATCAGTTAATTAGCTCAGTAACTCCTATTTACCCTAAAGGCAGCTTAATGCGTATACAAGAAATGTTTGGCTGTGACAACTGTGGCATGTCCCAACATGACTTACTGATATACATTAACATACTGACATACACAGACATACTGACATACACAGACATACTGATATACATTAACATACTGCTATACACAGACATACTGACATACACAGACAAACTGATATACATTAACATACTGACATACACAGACATACTGATATACATTAACATACTGACATACACAGACATACTGATATACATTAACATACTGACATACACAGACATACTGA
>VRLP01003551.1:0-62391 GCA_009660295.1 Lophius piscatorius | reverse complement strand
GTGTAATAACCTTTAAAAACACTTAAACTGTTGTGTAATAACCTTTAAAAACACTTAAACTGTTGTGTAATAACCTTTAAAAACACTTAAACTGTCGTGTAATAACCTTTAAAAACACTTAAACTGTCGTGTAATAACCTTTAAAAACACTTAAACTGTTGTGTAATAACTTAAATAAAAGCGCGTACCTCCTCCTGCTGCTGCTGTCCGTCACTCTCAGAGCGGTGGGGGTTCGGGTAGTGCTTGAGGAACTGGGCCACGTACGTCATGATGGATTTCTCATCGGGCTTGTCTACGTCCACATCTACGGAGCAAAAGAGACATTATACGATCCAGTCCCCGACAGCAAGGGTCTATCCCCAGATCCCCTGCGTCGCACAACCAATCCCCCTGATCTAACCCCTCAAATCAAATGTGAAGTTTTGTCTGGAAAGTGTGTTTTTTGTAAAGAAGCCTCCTCTAGTGAGTAAAATACAAACTATTAGAGGGAAATTCAATAAATAAAAGATAGATCTCCAGTCCATTCATCTGCAACAAAGCTTAATGGGGCCAACTGTTGATAACTCGATAACTTTTAGAGGTAAACCCGCCCGAGTGTCGGGAATATGCAACTAATCTTTCCCAAAAATCGACCTCCTCCCTGTGGAGATGGAACGCCTCCCTGAGAAAATGACGTCATACCTTACTCATTTATGTCTAAAACTAATTCTGTGATGTTCTGGATCACCTTCGGGATCCAGCAGGCGTGGAATCCCCAGCTCGTTTTCTGCCAGCGTAAACGCCTCCTCCAAATTCTCCCTGTTGCCCCTCCTCCGCACCGCCTCCATGTCCACCAGGTCCGGCCTGATGGCGTGCACCACCGACTGGAAGGCCACGCCATCGCGCCAGCTGGGCCCGAAGTCCTTCACCACAATGCCCTGGTACCTGAGAGACAGAGACGTGAGGACGTGGTGCGGGCAGTGCAGCGTCTGTCACACCTGGTCAGAGGTTAAGGGGACGTACTGGGCCGCCGTGCTCTGCACCCATCTCAGCAGGGCCTTCTTGGCATTGCTTTGAAACCTGTTGACCACCTTCCTCTTCATGGGGGGACTTCCTGTCTCAGAGCTGGCCAAGCTCTCCACAGAGGAGTTGCTGCTGGACAGGACCTGGAGCGCCGGCAGGTTGCTGGTTAACTCCTCAATCTAAACCAGGAGCACAAGGACAAGAGGAGGTTGTTACCGCGGCAACCTGAGAATCCTGGTCCTGATCAGATCCTGTTACCTTTGATGAAACGTTGCCTCTTTTCATTCAGTTCATTATCTCAACTTATAACAGATGGAACGCCCTGACCATTGATTGGTTGTTTGGTTGGTTAGTTGGCTGGTTAGTTGGTTTACTGGTTATTTGGTTGGTTAGAGGGAGGTTGGTTGCTGTCTCCGTGAGTCTATATGGAAGTGTTGGGTAGTTAGGAGGGGTTTTAGGTGTTGGAGGAGTAGGAGGGGTAGCTGGAGTCTCACCTGGAAATAAAGGATGACGGTCCATATCAGGCCGAGGACGATGGACGGTCGTCCGTCTGCGATGTCGGTGGCGTGAATGTTGACTAGTTTGATCTGGAACAGAAGCGGAGCAGACAACCGTTCAGGAGATACGAGTCACATCTGGAAGTTTCTCCCACAGAAAGTCTTTCTAAAGAAATTAACAAGCTTTTTTTTTTTCAGCTCAAAGACATCAAAGTCGGGCCTTTGATGATTTAAAGGGACAGCAGAGCCGCTGAAAATCTCTACATGCTAGCAGCTCACAAAGAACCACAGCCAGCCGTCATTCACCGGGGCTCAGAAGGTCAAAGTGCAGCACACTGTAAAAAAGACGGCATATAATTTACGGTAAAATACTGGCGGTGTGGTTAAAAGGTTTGGTGAGCATGAACAAGACATAACGGCAAATTACCGCAAAAAAACCCCCCAGATATACTTTTAACATCTCATCCTGTAAGAACATGAAACAAAATGTTCCTAAATGTGAAAAAAGTTCCCTAAAATCAACAGTATTAGAAAAAATAGGCGCCGTATTTCTTTAAAGACCAATGGATGTTCTTGCTGAATGGCTAACGGCTTCTTACCGTAAAGTTACAAGCATACACCGGCAAAGTCTTAAATTTAGACAGAATAATAATTTAGACAGAATATTTGCTCGTGACATAATGTCATTCTTGTTATTTGATCAAACATTTGTATTTTCACTATAAAATTTACATAACATTGTCGCTCTATAAAATCAAATAAAGTTATTACTGTTTTGAATGTTATCGTCTCTTCCTGTCGTAAATTTTTTTTTACATATAATACATACACATATAATGTTTCAAACGCTTACCGTATCTTTTAGAGTGGAATTGTACCGTATAAATACTGTATAAATACCGTATAAATACCGTATATATAAGGTATAAATACCGTATAAATACAGTGTAAATACCGTATAAATAATGTATAAATAACGTATAAATACGGTGTAAATACTGTATAAATAACGTATAAATACGGTGTAAATAATGTATAAATACGGTGTAAATACGGTATAAATACGGTGTAAATAACGTATAAATACCGTATAAATAACGTATATATAAGGTGTAAATAATGTATAAATAACGTATAAATACGGTGTAAATACTGTATAAATAACGTATAAATAACGTATAAATAGGGTATAAATACTGTATAAATAGGGTATAAATACCGTATAAATAACGTATAAATAGGGTGTAAATACTGTATAAATAACGTATAAATAGGGTATAAATAACGTATAAATAACGTATAAATAGGGTATAAATACCGTATAAATAACGTATAAATAGGGTATAAATACTGTATAAATAGGGTATAAATACTGTATAAATAACGTATAAATAGGGTATAAATACCGTATAAATAACGTATAAATACGGTGTAAATACCGGATAAATACTGTATAAATAGGGTATAAATACCGTATAAATAACGTATAAATACGGTGTAAATACTGTATAAATAGGGTATAAATAGGGTATAAATACCGTATAAATACCGTATAAATAGGGTATAAATAACGTATAAATACCGTATAAATAACGTATAAATAGGGTATAAATACTGTATAAATAGGGTATAAATACGGTGTAAATAACGTATAAATACGGTGTAAATACCGTACATTATGCAGACATTTTTACAGTGCAGTAGAGGAAACACAGCCAAGAACAAAACCGTGCATCAAAAGAAAGGCGGCAGACAGAGTGGGGTCCGGCGGGGAGTTTAACGGGGAGTTTAACGGGGACTGACCGGAGATCCTCGGTACACGGACTGAAGGCACACATGAGGGGAGAGAGAGAGATCAGGACAATGTAAGTCCTCAGGGAACCCAAAGTGGGACACGGGCCTCACAGAGCGGAGGGATGCAGAGGGGGCTTATGTAATCAGGAGGTCCCGTCTCTATTGGCTGCTCCGCTCGTGCATTCTGACCCGACACGCATCCGGACAACGTCAGAACCTGCAGAAAAGCTGCTCCGGTGACTCGACGCTTACCTTCCTGCCTTCAAGGAACTTCAGCGCCGTGCCGATGTTGGACACCCAGTGGATCCGCTTCAGCTGCCGGCCCTGCTCGCGTGGCTTCAAAACACAGAGTCACATTTTTAAATCCAGCTGGCAGAGCAAATCAATAAACGGGAGAAGCGATCCGAAGTTCCTCCGCTGCAGCGTCGCAGTCAGAGAGTGAGTCAGGTTACTGGGGCTGCTGCAGTGGCTGCACTGCAGAAACACAGAACCTCAGCGAGGACGTCCGTCTTATTCTAGTCAAAATGTTTCCCAGCAACCCCTTTAACTGATCTTTACACGATGCATCTTCAACATCTTGTTGTGTGAATGAATCTCACGTGTCCAATACGACCATTTCCAGCTAACGTAAAGACCTTTTCTGATCATAAAAGGCTTAATTATCACTTCTTAATCTTCTTTTAGGAGCGCTGGTCTTAAATCTAGAAGAGAGTCACTATGAGACGACATAGAATAATGTAAACGCACCAGAACCTGGAGACACAACACTTCATCTTGTTAGTTAAATATAGTTTCAAGTAGAGATTTAGCAGATAAGATCTCCTTTATCTAAACATCACGCCTTCCTTCAAAGAACCTTCATGTTTCACTTGTTCTATTTGTTCTATTTCTGTAACACATTCTACGAGCTAAAAACACCTGATATTCATTATTTTTGAACTTATTTTTGGACGAGTCATGTTTTCCAGCGGCAGGCTTTCATGTCACCATGACATGAAAGCTCCACAGTCTTGTTTCTGCTGAGTCAGCATCTTCACTTCTCACTGAAGGAGCTCAGATCTAAATCAGGGACCTTCTCTGCTCCGTGCAGAGATGAAAGGCTTTATCTAAACTTGGATTTATTAAGACAGAACCACGGAGTGCAAAAAAAAAGATGGATCTAGTTTTTAGTCTGGGTCGTCGGCAGGGTCAAAATCTACGACCCGGTTCACCTACAGTTTTTTTTCTTATAAACTTAATACTTTTATTCTCCTAAAATGCCAGACATTTTTGTATCCTAATATTTTTACTTTATTAGGAAGCAGGAGCAGGAAGTAGGAAGTAGGTGCAGGAAGTAGGAAGTAGGTGCAGGAAATATCAGCAGGAAGGAGTAGGAAGTAGGAGCAGGAAGTAGGAAGTAGGTGCAGGAAATATCAGCAGGAAGGAGTAGGAAGTAGGAGCAGGAAGTAGGAAGTAGGTGCAGGAAATATCAGCAGGAAGGAGTAAGAAGTAGGAGCAGGAAGTAGGAAGGAGGTGCAGGAAATATGAGCAGTGATTAGGAGTAAGAAGTAGGAGCAGGACGTAGGAGTGGGAAGTAGGAGCAGGACGTAGGAGTGGGAAGTAGGAGCAGGACGTAGGAAGTAGGAGCAGGAAATAGGAAGTAGGAAGTAGGAGTATGAGCAGGAAGTAGAAGTAGGAAGTAGGAGCAGGAATTAGAAGCTGGAAGTAGGAGAAGGAAATAGGAGCAGGAAGTAGAAGTATGAAGTAGGACCAGGAAGTAGGAGAAGGAAGTAGGAGCAGGAAGTAGGAGCAGGAAGTAGGAAAATAGAGTATTTCCCTCCTCTGTCAAACCGAAGCTTTAACTCACCTTACATTAATAATAATAATAATAATAATAATACATTTAATTTATAATGCACTTTACATTTGGATCAAATCTCAAAGTGCTAAAATTCAAGATGAGTTCAAGGCAGTTCAAGATTCATTAAAGATGAGCGAAACATTTTACAGGTTTGGATGATTCTATGCAGCTCACGTTAAATCCTGTTTGATAATCCATCATCAGCTACTCACCAGTCGTTGTCCAGACAGCACCTCCAGCAGAGCCAGGAGCTTCACCCCATCTTTGATGTCCTCGAAAAGGTCGTTCACCTCTAGTGGAGGTTTGTACTGGAGGAGACAAAGACAGAAACTCAGTCTGCTGTGTTCACAAGTAAGAACTCTCACAGAACCGGTAACGTTGTATCGTCCATTCTGTAGGGATGAAGACGACGGTATTCTGAGGGATGAAGAGACACCAAATGCTGCTGGTGGAGAACAGGCTCGTTAGCAGCGCCTGCAGAGAACCCCTGCAGCTGAGAAGATGGTGCCTCCTCCTCAGCGGTGGCGTGATGCCCGGTACTGAGGCGAGAGTCCACCTTTAACTCTGAGCCACGTCTTCATGTTGACAGAGACGCTCCTGCAACGCGCCGGAACCAGAGATGAAGACGAGCTCGACACTGGTGCGTCTTTTCATCAAGACCTCCACACGGGCATTCTATATCTGGCAGCACATGCGGGTCATCTGGCGATCCGTGCGGCGCCGCCGTGGGCTGAAGCAGCGTGAAGAGGCGAGCGTCTGTCGTGTGAAAGCGTGCGTCTGCCCTTTTCTTCTCTCCTCCGTTCAACCTTTCATAGGATTACACAGAAACTGTTCCGCGGCTTTGGATGAAACCCGACGGATGGGTTGACCCGGTAGCGAGGAAGATTGTCTTTGGGTAACGGATCAAACACTATTTTAGCTAAAAACAGAAAAAGGTTGTTTCCTTGTGTTTTTAAAACGTTGGGACTTCGTTCCTCCTTCACATGGATCCGCAGGAACGACTGGTAGCGCTGGAGTGTTGGCCGGGCCAGAAGCTGGCGGTGTGATCCGTCTATATCAACACCACCGAAGAAGAGCGACCAGGAAGTGATGACGATCCGTGGTGATTCACAGTAACGAGAGACAGACAGTAAAAATAAATGTAACACCTTATGAGCTCAAAATGTGACGGACGTGAAGGAATCTTGGGATGCCTGTTTCTTGCAAACTAATTAATTTACTCATTTAGTGCATTAGTGAATGTGGCATTTAATTAAACATGGCTGATTTATTATACTATAAATACTAAATACTCATGAAGTATTGAATCAGCATCATCATCTTTAAGACCTCGTTCTAATTCTCTTCCACGCCGAAAATCTTTTTTTTTCTTTAAAGCGTTAAGCCGAAAGTTTGCGTGTCCAGCCTCTGAGAACGCCGTCGTCAGACTGCGGGCTTAGGGCCTAGTTTAAATAGTTCCCCTGAGGTTCCTTTGGAGTGGAGCTGGGGTGTCAGTTGGCTGAACAGAGACGCTGAAGTGAAATGCTGCATAAAAAGAAGCTGGTGAAGGTTGGATCTAATCCCCCGTGACTCTTTTCGAGGCCTAGGCTCCATCCATGTATTTTAATAGTCGTAAAGTATTAAAGTGTTAAAAGAGCAGCGTCAACAAGCTCCCTGTGAGTCCAGGAAGACCTCCGACCATCGCAGGTTCTCAACAAATACACCCAATCATGCAGAAATAGCACCTGATATTTGGGAGAATAAACACACGGAATGACGAGACCTGCCGACGCAGGAAAAACTGCTGAGATCACTGGAAAAGTCAACAGTAGAAAACATCAGAGGAAGTGGCTGCAGAGGCCGAGTGGAAAGAGTGACGACTGGAGGAAGTTCAAACTTAGATAACGGAGAAACCATTCCGCCCATAGACGACACCTTTGTTCAAGGAAACTTCTCATTCAGTCGTTCTCACACAATGAACCAAAGCCATGATAAATAATCTCCAACAGCAGCTGTCAACAGTGTAAACACGCCTCCAAACACCCTCTTCACGACGTGGCCGCTGTTACAAGCCGTGCTGTGAGCACAGGTGACAGATCAGGCTCAACAAAAGCTTCATCAACATCGACGGAGGAACGTGACATCTGTCGTCAGCCTGCACATGCAGCCGCTCGGTGACATCATCCGAAAGCTTCTTGTATGTTTCCTAGTTAGACAGGTGACAGGAAGCTGTGCATGTCTGTCAAGCCAACGATGCTGCGGCTGTGACTCCAGTAACACCCGCGGCGAAACCAACGTCTACTCAAAGACTAGTTGGCCCAGAAACAAGAAGATCCAGAACCATTTTTTTTATCTGTTCTCAGCTTTTACAGCATATATGCAAATTATACATGAAAATGTCTGGTTTGACCAAGAATGTCGGGTTATCGCGTTTAGTAACAGTTTAAAAACAAAAGAAATTCTCTCAGTGCAGTTCTACTAATTATAGTAAATTACAAAATCATACAATAAAATAAAATACTATAGTTATATATACTATTACTAACAGTCCAGGTTCATAAAGGTGTTTCAATTTCACCCTCAGACGCAATTGACATTTTGCAGCTATTATTATTTATTATTCTTGATTGACACCGTGAGACGGGTTGAAGACCGTTGTTGTTTCATCCCTTTGAAGTCGGCGTTCTCTCAGATGCCGTGTGTTATTTAAGGGTCAGGTTGTGACGTCATTAAGTCTGTGTTGTTGTGCCTGATGGCCGCCTGCAGAGAACCATCCTCACCCTCTCACTCTCCATCTGCACCCCTCATTACTGTCCCTGGCAGTCCCAAACACCCCCCTCCACACACACACACACACACACACACACACACACACACACACGCGCACACACACACACATACACACACACACACCAATCCACACACACACGCGCACACATACACACACACACACCCCTCCACACACACACACACGCGCACACACACACGCGCGCGCACGCACACCCCCCTCCACACACACACACACACACACGCACACACACGCGCACACGCACACACACACACACACCAGTTCTGCTAACACGTATCGCTGCCACTGGTGAGTTTCTACACCAGGACATTGAGTTTCATTTGATTTGATTTTGAAACAACTAAAGATGTTATTATTTACAGTTAACTGCATCAATCTAGCAGTGGTATTATATCAAAGTGTAAAAATAGTAACTGGTTGAAATAAACCTTCACCAAATCTCAGTATCATTAATAAAATGATTTTTATATCTTTGGGGGGAAAATCCACGATTGAAACTGAGATGATGCTTCAGCAGCGACACCTACAGGGCAGCAGGGTGAAAGGCAGACTCTGTGAAGTGGAGCGCAGAGGAGGACAGACTTCACTCTACTCCTCTGGAGGCGGGATCTATAGATCCCTTTAATGGATTTCAATGGGCTCCTTTTTTAGGCTGATCTGCTATTAGCCAAAACACAGGAAGTGATGCTCCAAAGAAGGACGTCCTCCCTAACCAATCACCAACCAGAATACAAGATTGGTGGTCCAATGAGAATTTCCACATTTCCTCTTCGGTTCTCTACCACTGTGAGGCGCTAGAGGGAGACATACAGGTGGTAAAGGAGATTCATTGACAATGACTTTAAGATATAACTAAAAAAACAAAATTTTATTCAGGTCTTGTCCAAATCCATTTCATTTGTGTCAGCAGGGATGGTTTTCTATTTGTTTGTGTTTTTACGTGTGCAGCAGAGGGTTTATGCACATGCTTTTACTTTGAAACTACAAAATAATAAAACAGGAAGGTGAGGAAGTGGAACACGAGGAGGACCGCTCGTACTTTATTTTCTCATCAAACCAGAACAATAACAACACACCGGCCGACTCAAGGTCCGCTGCAATCCTTCAAAATAAGAGTAGGAATAGTTCATGAGTATCATGAATAAATGCCTGGGGAAGTTAAAGAAAGCTTTATTTGGTGACGTATCTCAGGCTTACCTTCGCTAGGTGAGAATTGATCCATTTGGTGAAGGTTCTCTTCTGCACCGCCTCTTGCTCATCTGAGGAAGGTAGAAACAGCCAGTCAGTACTTTAGACGGACTCAACATAGACCGGGGAACATCATCCCAACACAAACGTTGGGATGATGTTTCACTGGAGGAATCGGACAAACCACTACTGCAGGATTGATCTGCAAATTAAAACAACTCCGTTCGTTAAAAAATCCAAGATGAGATTCAGCAATTTTGAAAGTTAAAACGCTAAATCATGGTGTCCAAGATGTGTGCTGCTGATAATCCAGAACTGGTTTCAGAACTGGTTTCAAAGTTAATGCCGGCATTAACTTTGTCAACAATTTGTTCTACAGTAGTTCTTCTGGGCAGTCGGGCAGCTCAGTGGGTTACAACGTTGGTGCAAGAGACCGGGGTATGAATCCCAGTCCCAGTCAAAAAGAAAAACGCCAGGCCAGGGCCTGGCAGAAATCCAGCGTGGTCCCTTAGGCAAGGTCCCCAGTGCTACCAGCCCACCCAGACGGATCTAGTGACGGGTAGGGATCAGAGGCAAGGGACAAGTTAGGATGGAACCACCGACCATCCAGTGAGAGGATCACACCGCCACTACAAAAGAAACTGGGAACGCCTCAGGATCCCCTGGATGAGCTGGAGAGAGTTGCTGAGGGGAGAGATGTCAGGGAATACCCATCTTTGCGTGCTGCAGCCATGAACCAACCCCGGATAAGAGGAAGAATGATTTATGGACGAGCGGATAGAAGTTCCTACTGGAAGAACTTGTCTATCCCACACACACACACACAAACACAGACACACACACACACTCTCACACACACACTCACACACACACTCACACACACACTCTCACACACACACACACAAACACAGACACACACACACACTCTCACACACACACTCACACACACACTCTCACACACACACACACACAAACACAGACACACACACACACTCTCACACACACACTCACACACACTCACACTCACACACACAACCCGCCCCCCTTACTGAATAAAAATGGCGTCTTATGTCACTGATTGGAGGTTAACTAATCAATGCTGCTCTGGAGAACAGGAGTTCATCCTTTTCCCTCGATATTCCCATGATGCTCTGCTGTCAAAGTTTGCGGTGCATCACTACAAATAACGCTGCATCATTTCTCCCACATTGCATTGCAGCTCACAGCTCGGCGCTGCAAACTTCTGCATAGCTGTGTGGAAAGTGAAAAGCGTGACCCGGTGCTCGTGAGAAAAGAGGTCATAGAAGGAGATTAGAGGGTGTTGAGACTCTTTTGTGCGTTTCAGCCTCATGAATTATGCAGCCGGCATACCAGAACCACTGAATGCTTCGCCACGGCGATGCTGTCATTGTGTCAAGGGCTGGTTCTGAACACCCTCTCACGGTCGCCGGCGGGCTGCTGCTGTACGGAGTGGCCATTTTTAAATAGCCAGCCTGAGAGATGCAGGCGGCGGTCACGTGTTTGAAGAAGCAATGGAACGCTATCCAAGACGTAATGTTGTCCCACAGGCTAGTGCTTCATCACGGATGCACTGGGGGATGCCCACTGAAGCACACACACACACACACACACACACACACACACACACACACACACACACACACACACACACACACACACACACACACACACACACACACACACACACACACACAGCTGATTCACCTACAGCCCAACAGCATCTGCTGTGTTTCCGTTTATATCCCTGCATCTCCACACAGAGGGGAGAGGAGGAGGCTGCTGCCCTACTTACCGCGCAGATACTGAAAGAATCCAGTCACCAGGTTCAGAGAGGTCTTCCTGACGGACACGTCCTTGAAGTGAGCCATCCCACAAGCCTCGCTCCGGCTCTGTCCGTCTGCCTTTCACCGTGCATGGGTAAAAAAACAAAACACGCAGCCGTCCTTTCCAGCAGGAAGCAGATTCTGCCTGATTCACCCGAAAGCAAAAGCAGCAGGAGGCTGTGATGCAAACGTCCCCTCCTCCGGCGGAGAGAGGGTCATTTACAATTCCAGCCCTCCATCTTCCTGTGTTTCCCCTCATCCATAGGAGCCATGCCTGTGTGGATGTGCACAGCCCCCCCCCACTAATGCACTGCCTCTCCTGCTGTCTGTGGCAGCAGAGATATCAGCTCTGGAGGCTGGGCTCCACCAATCAGCACGTGGCAGGTGGTGATGTCACACGGCTGCATGATCCTGATTGATGTGTGCGAGGGTCCGTGAGATTTGTCTAATCCTCCAGGAGAATAAACGTTTTAAAGTACAGTCAGAGCAATCCTCTCTTTTTCTTCACTTTCCTGAAATCTTTGAATTTAAAATTGTAAGAAAAAAAGAAAAAAAGAAGAAGTAAATGGTTTTCAGTTAACGAGACAGAAGATCAGCTGGAGTCGACCCAAAGAATGGACCCCACAGGGACCATGAGACCCGAGACAAATGAAAAGACCGCTCACCACGGTGCAGCAGATCTTAATAATTCATTCTGAGGCCGGTGAATGACATCCACCACCTGCTCTTCCTCTCTCCCCCTTTCTCTCTCCATCGGTGTCAATGCTAGTGTGTCGACAAGATCAGACACGCCCACGGCGGGATTCCCCCAGCACACGCCGCGTCATGTAAAAGCTCCGTCATCCTTGTAGGACATGGAGGAACCACTTCAAAACTCTTCCATCCAATCAGCTCCTGCAGGAAAGAGGTCCTTTATTCTATTAGACGGCCGCCTAATAGAATAAAAGCTTTTCCTGAGCCACTTAAAATAGGCCTGAGCCAGTGGTTCTATTATTATGGCTCATTAGGCTGCTGGGAACGCCACAAAGGAGATTTGCTGAGAACTGTGAGCGCTGAGGAGAAGGAGCTTTTAGATATAATGTAATTAAAGCTCTCAGGTATTTATGAGTCAATGAAGGAGCATCAAACACTAAAACATCTTCCTCATTCCTCTTCCTCTTCCTCTTCGTGTGCGCTGCACACACTCTGGCAGGTATTTGATTTGTTAGGATGGATTAGCCGGAGTATTATGATAAACTGTGAACCCGTACATTTTAATTATTAACAGCATGTATCTGCTGAGATCCATATTGCATCACGTCAGTTTTTTTTTTTCCACGCCACGCAGCCGTGATCAATCTAATGCACCTCCTCGCCACTTTGAAGAGCACGCCATTAAAACAACGCTGTTTCCCCAGGAGCAGAGTGTGAGACGGGAAAAAGGCTTAAAGCCTCCTGGAAGTCCTCATAATAATAATAATAATAATAATAATAATAATAAGACACCTGTATTTTTATAGTTATATATATATATATGTGTGTGTGTGTGTGTGTGTGTGTGTGTTTCCTCCCCACCATGGAGTCTGTCTCCATGTCAGTCAACTGATTTAATTAAACCTGATTTAGCACCAGCAGCTAAGTGGCCTTTAGAAGTGGATCTCTGCAGCAGCAAACACATCAAACGGCTGAAGCTCCTCCGGATCACATGAGTAATGGAGTACTTAAGGTGATCTCAGGTCAGAGGATTCCTCGGGCAACGCTGTTCTGTAGGCGTTTGGCTTCATTGACCCGCGTGGGTCGCCTGGGAGCGCCGTAAAAGCCCACTCACCCCGCTGCTGCTCCTTTTAGCGGAGAGCAGTCGTGGAAGAGAGACGGCCTCTCAGGAGGCCGTCCTTCCTGAGATGTTTCTACGCCGACAGAAAGGCTGTGAAGGCATCAGAACTGTTCAAACACAGCGGTGCTAGGACATTCGAATGTACTGTACCATATGGTTGTTTCAGAACCGCCGCCTGCTGCAGCTATAAATAATAAGAAAGATGAAAAAAAGAATGAAATAAGAAAGAAATCTAAAAAATAATAACATTTCTAAAAGTCAAATAAGGTAATAATCTGAACTATAAAAATATCTCAGAAACACAAATGTTATGACCTCGTGTTTTCTGCTTATGAGCAACGACTTAACTTGGTTCAAACTTCAACAATCAGAACCTTAGATGTGTTAGATCATTTCAGGTTCTCCTTATTCTCAAATGATTTCAGTTTTTCATATATTACAACAGACTTTTATGTTTTATTGATCAATCTGGGGCCTAATTTGAACCGTGTTGTATTTAATCTGTGATTTCCTTCATGACGTTAATTGCGTATTGAAAGCTCTGCATCTAAAATTCCTTTTATGCACCTATCATTGTTTGGTTGATATGCAGACGTATGGACTAGAGGAGTCAGAGACATGATATTTGACTTATCTTTGATAACGTCTGGACTGCCCATCTCTAGAAAATGTCTGCTTGGACCCGTCGTTGGTCCGATGCTGGCTCTGGTTTCAGACCAGCGGGTCAAACATGGGCCGTGTTTGTGAGATGGGATCAGCGGGGCAGCTGTGACTGACAGCGTGGAGCCCAAGCATCGCTCACAGCTGACGGCGAGTAAGCTCTAGGATTCACCTTCACTCCAGCGGTGATGGAACTGCTCCCCCTGCTGGTTGTGAACGACTACAGTCATTCCCTCATCACAGCTGGGCCGCCATTGATACACCAATCATCATCATCCATTATCCTGATTAACATAATGTAATCGTAAACATCACAGGGTCACAAGGGAGGAGTTCATCTTCCGGTGTCAGCTGAGCTTTTCTCACTTCCTGTTTAACACCCAACATAAGGGAAAGTCACTGGTCGTGCGTTTCCTGCAGGCATGATGCGCCTGAGGGGAACCAAAGTGTTGCTTCATCATAGTTTCTATGATTATACCAAAGCATCCAAGTGAAACCAGAAGTTCAGAAGTTCAGAGGACTACTCGGTACACAAATGGACTCCTGCAGACGACAACGCTGTCCGTCCAGATGAGCCGAGTTTCATTTGGAGAATTGAAAAAGCTGAAAACTGGTTGCCTTGACAAAAGGGTATTTCCCCGAAAGGCCCTAGAGCTCCTGTGTTGTACAAGCAGCTCCCCCGACCAAACTCCTCAGATCAGATGTCCGTTCATCGGCACAGAACGTGAACTTTATCAGACCAACGGTTGAGAAATGATGACCCCAAGATACAGTAGATAAAGAAGAGATAAAGTTTAACCTCAGTCTATTTATTTCAATTTAAATAAACTGTTACGAAAAAAGCAAGTCGCTAAAGTACTTTCCTTTTTTTCCGTTCAGAACTTCATATGACAGTAAAACATGAAAGTGAAGGACGTCTTTACTTGTTTTGAGAATATTTCCTACATGTGGTTGCCATGGTGACGTTGATCAGTTCAGTGGTCTGTTCAAAGGTGCGGCCGCCTGTCTGGACCACGGTATAATTAAACAAAATACTTTATATTGAATCTTGTATCTCGCAAGCCTTGTCACCATGGTAACAGACGCTGAGGCTCATGGATGCTGTAGCCCTCGGTGCCGTTAAACGAACCAAAGCCACAGAAAAACACGACTTCTTGTAAATGAAAATGAAATATTCAGAAGCGATAACCACGCAGCGTTGTTTCTTTACCCATGATGCCCCTGTGATTCAATGTTCGGGAATATTAAAGCAATTATTTACAGTACAATAAAATTCAAAATGAGGAAAATGGATCTAGAAAATACTCCATAGAGATTATTAGATGAATCCAGTGTTTATCTTCAATAATGAATCCTTCCAGAACTGGACCGGCTACCGTCAGACTGTGTCTATCTGCTGGACGTCTTTAACGACAGGAAGCCGTGTTTGATCACCAGACTGCCTCGCTGCTCGCCATTAAACCTCTGACGCTGCAGCGCCTCCCAGATGTGACCTGACTCATAATTTGACTTTCTGGCGTGAAGCAGAGGCCGGCTCTTTGCAGACTGTCTCGTCGTTCCCTGTTTCCATCTTCCATTTAGAAAGGAAGCCGAAGGTGCCAACGGCGTTTAACTTCAGAAAACATGCCAACAGACAAACTCCAGATCCAGAAAATATCTTCAACTATGAGACGACACATGCCCAGCATTTATAAACCGCAAGGCAAAGACCACAACCCAACGGAAGTGTTTCCAGAGGACACTTAAAAGTGATGCGCCCTCATTTAAAGAATAGAACAGACGCCATACAAAAACATTTCACATGCAGATTCCTCCTTTAATGTCTGAGTTCTTACCAGCCTCTAAATCTACAGACAACTCCGACAAACTCTCTGAGTATCTCTCAGAAACTCTGTAGCCGCTCGTCTCCTGTGCCTTTTCACTTCAGCGTCTCTGTTCAGCCCACTGAGCCCTGTGCTCCACCCTCAAAGGAATATCAAAGGATTCAAAGGAACTCTTGAAACTGAGCCCCCAGCTACACTCCCAAAGAAAGATGAAAGGGATCCAAATATCAAAGGCGGAAATAGCTGCATTGTGACGTCACTAATCCAAGCAGCTTATTATATTATTGTATTTGAAATGCAACATTTCATCACAGCTAGACGTTATCAAAAACTACCCTGTTCTTTTGATAAATCTGCTTACAAACAAACAAACAAACAAACAAACAGACAAACAGACAAACAGACAAACAGATAAATGCACAGGAGTGAAAACCTTGAAGAAATAATGATCTTAATACACACAGAACCCAAAACTACAACAAGCGACGATTTTCTGGAGGTAATAACCAAAACAAAAGGTGGTTTACGGTTATTCTCTTCATGCTGATCAGAGATCAGGAGTCTCGTCGCTGCAGCAACTGATTTAAAATGTCAGAAGGACGACTTTCCATTATTGATCAATATCAGATTCAACTTCCTTTTCTTAAACCAGTAAAATACTAGAATCGGATTTTGGAGCTATAAAACTTCCCCTGATGTCCGATGGGCGTTGGTTGCGTCTAGATCATGATTTTCATGTTTGTCCGTGGTGCATTTCTACGGCTCGGTCACAAGACATCACAAGAGCGAACAGCAATTATCCCAAATCACATTATGTGACATTCTGGAAAAAATAAACTCCATTTATGACGGAGAATTTAATTCTATGCACAAGAAAAGGTCAATTAAGTTTAAGAACAATCTTCAAACCGTATTTTTTAACTCTTTCAGTACACAGACAGACACACATCATATGTTTGTGTGTCTGTTTGAGTGTGTGTGTGTGTGTGTGTGTGTGTGTGTGTGTGTGTGTGTGTGCAAACTTGAGACGGGCTTGTAGCCCTGGCGTTGAATCAGCACAAAATGACAATGCAGCAGCGCAGGAAGGCAGAGAGGACATCAGAACCAGCTCAGTACGAGAATGGACACTCACCCTGCAGCTTCTGCATCACATTAGCGATGTCCAGGAGCCTCGCCGAGGCCATGGCGTCTCCCTGCAGCTGTGATGACGAGGTGGGTCACTGATGATGAGAGCCGAGGATCCGTCACAACGGTCCTGAGTGGGACATCCCCCTCGGGCCCTCCCTCACTCCGCTCCTCTCGCCGTCTTATTTCCCTGCAGGACCAGGTCCAATTGGATCTCCGGTTTCATGCAGAGAGGTTTGCTGTCCAATAGAAACACATCTTTCATTTGTTATATAGAAGAGACCAGATATTTTATAAAACTGTGTTCCTCTCTGTTAAAGTTTGTCGCCCTCCCTCCTGTTGAGATAGACTCACTCCTTCCTCCTTCCGTAATTATCTGTGATATCAATAAGAAGACACAGATCCTGTTTCTCAGTCACAGCAAAAACCTGAAACAGATTTCTGCAACTTCTTTCGTCTGTAATGGATTACGATGGTGATTTCCAATGCAAGAATGAAACCGAACAGAGCCGGGAGCTTACTTTTCTATCTATGATCCACTCTTCTTATCCTCTATGTGCAAAAAATAAAATCAATATGATCGATGGAAGCTGAAGTTTGCAGCACCGGCTGTGAATCTCACAGCTCTTATAGCATAAATGCGTATTACACATCAAAATGTGTCGCCAAAAAATGGAAAAATCTCATAAGAAACCAAAAATAAAACATCATTATTACTAATATTTCGACTGTTAAGATTCACACCAATGTGTAGCCATGGCAACACTCTGACAAATCTAGGTTCACACAGTGAAACAATCCAGGTTCACACAGTGAAATAGTCAATTTTGATAGAGTGAGGTAGTCCAGGATCCAACATTACAATTTCTCGAGAAATTTTCTAGTTTATCCTGTTATCTGTTTTATGCACCTTTACTATCGCTATTATTAAAACATTTGTTTGAAAAATCCTACACAAATAAAATGGAATCATCAATGTCAATGTCAATTCTTTATTGACCACCACACACACACACACACACACATATATATTTCTGTTTGTGTGTTTATTTCAAAGTGTAACTGCTGGATAATTAAGACGATAAATGATGAAAATGCATATTTGAAACATTAATTAATTGCAATTTATCTTAATTATTTTTACAATTATTTTCTATAACTGTAGTTTTATTATTCTTTATGTGCTTTTTAACACTTAATGCATTTGATTTATTTGTATTTATGCACAAATAAAGCGTTCTTATCTATTCAAAATTAACTTTATTGGTCCAAATATGGTGACAGAAACAAGTGTCAACAAATACGGCAGAGACCGAAACACAATTATTATAAAATATGACTCAAAGTTATTATTCAGAAGGAAGCAACTAAACAATAATGATCTGGTTGTTAAAAAAAAAACAGTTTCATAAAAGGTGCGAAGAGAAACCGTTAGAGGAAGTTTGAAGAGTGAAATTGTGTGAATTAGCATAAAAAGTGTCAAAGTTAGCTAACTTACCCCCAACCGTTTCTCGCCCGGTAAACCTGTAATAAACGCGTTATTTTTAAAAATAATGTAGTTTAGACGTTGATTGTAATTCTTGAATAGCTGTTCGGGGCATCCTGTGGAGGAAGAGCTTCTCTGTTGACGGTTGAACTCACAACTAACCGGGCAGAGCAGAGCTAGCTTACCACCGGAATAACCAACCGTTAACCACTAATTAGACGGGTCCCAAACAAACGACAGATAAACAACAAAGCCGGAGCCAATCGTTCATAGAAGATGTGTGTCTTTTATCTTACCGCTTTGAGGCGCGGAGAACTTCACGGAGGAAGTGTGTGTGTGTGTGTGTGTGTGTGTTTCCTCGTTGCCATGGCTACCGGTGAAAGCAGCGACCACGAGCGGCGGAGAAAAAGGAGAAGAAGAAGTAGAAGAAAGAAGAAGAGATGAAGAAAGAGAGTATTTCAATGGAATTAGCAAGAAAACGAAAAGATTTTTATTTTAAATTTATTTAGCGAACATTGTAAGACTAACAATTCTCTAATATATAAATGATTTCTCACGGCTATAATGTTATAATATTCTGGTTATACATAACTCTAATTCGGAATATTATTCTTTCAATTTAACAATGATAATAATAATAATAATAATAATAATAATAATAGTAAAAATAATAAGTTATTATTACAAAAAATAAAATACAAATATTATTAATAATATTGATAATAATAAAGAGTCTTGAATTATTTGGGTTATAGATAAAGTAAGAAACTCTTCATGTTTCTAAAAGTGCATCAAATTCACAATCAGTCCTGCAATATTATAATTCTTATGATAATTAGGTATTTGTGGAAGAAGATCAGTCAGAAGTGTTATTTATTATAATTTGGTGAATGTATGATGATATGAAATGACTCTTTATGGTCTGTTTTAGTTGTTTTCTTTTGTATTTTTATATAAAGAGAACGAAGAAGAAGAAGAAGAAGGGATGATAATCAGCTGGCAGAAACCTGCTGGGGGAGGAAGGATTGTCTACTTCTTAAGGGCTCTTAATGGTTTTTGGTACAAAAGGGATCATTCTATGGTTGTACACAGGAATTCCCAGCATATCCCTCTCTCCCTCTCTCTGTGTCTCTCTCTCTCTGTGTCTCTCTCTCTGTCGCTCTCTCTCTCTTTCTATGTCTCTCTCTCTCTCTCTGTCTCTCTTTATCTCCCTCTCTCTCTCTATGTCTCTCTCTCTCTGTCTCTTTATCTCCCTCTCTATGTCTCTCTCTCTCTCTCTCTATTTCTCTCTCTCCCTCTTTCTCTCTCTCTCTCCTAATGTTTGTGTGTGGCAGTAGTGTGTAATGGAGTCACGATGTTTCACATTAACCCCCTATCCATCCATCCGTCCAGCCATCCATCCAACCATTTATCCATTCATCCATTCATCTGTTCATCCATCCATTCATCCATCCAGAGAACTATTCACGTCATGTCTCTGTCCTCACAGACACGATATTAAATACAAATAGAAACCACATCGTTTAAAGTCGATGATTCCGGCTGATAATCAGTTTGAATCTTCTGCTCTTTTTAAACTTCAGTTTTAAACTATGGCGCCCTCTGCTGGAGAAATCTAACCCTCGCGGCCGACGGCGGACATTTCTCCTTTCACTTGTTTTTTGAATGTGTGCTGCAGAGAAGTTCAGTCGGGAGGCTCGTCATAGTGTCAAGAACTAATAATGATCAAATTAAATAAATATTTATATTTATTTACTGATATGTGCTATAAATGTCATTTCTGTATGAAATTACATTTTTACTTTCTCACTGTTTGTCAGCGATGTAACGTTTGTAGACACTTCTATTATACGTATACTTGTACGTGTGTTTCACGTGTGTGTAGAACCTATTTAGTCTTCTCATCCGACATAAAAGCCTGATGAAGAAGAGGAGGTGAGGCAGCAGTACCTGTGCCTCACTGAAGGGGGCGTGCTGAGCCCACTTTGTTTTTCTGTAACGGGGCTTTAATGCTGTCGAGGAACAACGCAGTAAAAAAAATTAATCTGGTTTATTTCATTGTTTTTAACGCATCATATAATCCATAAAGTCTTTTTAAAATGAATTTTAAAATGTGCTGCACTCTCATTGGAAAAAAAAGGTCCGGTTTAGCTTGCATGGACGTGGGAAACGTTGCAACAATGGAAGGAAATGCCCTCAGAATCTAGGAGCCTGATTGTCCACTGACTCTGGACTTTGAGCTTTAGGTTCTCCAGAACCTTCTTCAAACAGCTCAGAAGCAACACCTTCATCTAAAGGTGATCATTTCTTGTTCATTGGACCCTTTGAAGTACAAATCAAGGTTCTGCAGCTACAGGATGGAGACCCTCTTGGACCCTCCGTTCTATTGATGCTGAGGAAATGATGCAGGAGGAAACGGGCCTGCTTCCCCCCCAGCGTTGTGTCCCACACTGATAAGGAATAAACTTGCTAATTTTAAAGCCTCCGAGGGAAGGAAGCGTGACAGCAAAGTTTCCGCCGGACCACCTCTGCAGAGGCAGAAGAAAGAGAAGAAGAAAAAAAAGGGTTCGGTTGGGAGAAGGCTCAGAGTTGAGTCGGTCCGCTCGGAGTCTGTGGTGGAATTATGGCCCAGAATCAAACCCATCCACTCCTGGAGATCCTCAAGTCTTTTAATCTCGGTGAGTCCGTCACTCCGTTTTGTTTGATTTTCTCTCATCCTCACATGAATCTCTTTTTCTCCAGAGTTTATAGTTACACTTAGTCTCAAAGAATGAACCGGGTTTAAATTATAAATCACTTATTTTCTTCAGACCGTGGCTCAAAATCTTTCTTTTATCCAAAGGAAAATGAGAATGTTTATGTAAATTCAATGATTTTAACTGTATTTGGCAACTTTACGACTTTACGGTTAGATAACATATATATTTTATTTATTTATTTTATTTTTATAATACGAATATAAATGTGATATTTATTATTTACTAATATTTTTTTTATTGTTATCATCAATAAGATTTTTTATTATTTTTACAATATAAATATATATTAAATAATTGAAGAAATTTCCCGATTTTTGGTTAAAATTTTTATTTATTCATTTTCTTTTTTTTTGTCTTTTTTTTTTATTTCTATTTTTTCTGACATTTTTTAATAAGTGTTTATATTATAAAAACAAAAAAGTGATAAACGCAGCTACTCGCCGCTAACTTTTACTATTTACTGTTTTTCATCTCGCTGATAATTGCTATTAGCTGCTACGCGCTCCTAGCATCTACCTGCTACTAGGTTCTAATCTTCAGGTAGGGGTGGCGAGGGAGAGAGCTCCTCCCAGAGCCACGCTGACGTCCCCCACAACAAGATTGCATTTGGGCCTGAAAACCCAAATGCAATCCAGTTCTTCCTCGCACTGAGGTGTATTTAAGTACAAAGTTTGAAAATGATCCATGTCATATTTTTTGGCCCGAGAACAGTGTTTTTTGTAAAAACAGCTCCCCCTAGGGAGTAGAGCATGAACTACTGGAGTAAATACAGATATTTACCAGATAAATCCCCTCTATTTGATTCATCTGCACCAAATGTGGACTATTTTGGACCAACGGTCTGGAAATGAAGGCCTGACAGTTTTGTGATGAATCCATGAGATTATTTGTTTATTATTCTTATAATAAAAGAGATGAAAGGCCGTTCCTTTGATCTCTTTGCATTTCCCCTCTCCAGGCGACATGATTCTGGCGTTCTGCCTGTCTGTGCTGGTGGGCCTGCTGCTGGGGGCGTTGGTCTACGTCCTGTTGACATGGGCGTCCAGGCGCCAGGCCACCGCCAGAATCACACGGCGCTCCAAAAAGAAAGGCGGTGCCTCACAGACAAACAACCCGACCAGAAACCAGTTGGGTCTCTACAGAAGCACCTTCCTGAACGTCTACCGGCAGCCCTCTCTGGAACCGGTGGGCCCGCTCGGGAGCAAACCGGGCTTTGAGACCTCCACCTTTCGCCCGACGGCCAAGAGAAGCAGGCCTGCCCTGGACCTGGGAGAGGACACGGAGGTGGCCCCGCCCGAAGACCCGGCAGCTCCAAACCCAGATTCAGCCTCGCTCAGGCAGAACAAGAGACATTCCTTCTGGCTGGGCAGCAACGGACTCAAAGGCTTCTTGCCCTCACAGACTCCGCCTCCTGCGTACGACAGCGTCATCCGCGCCTTTGAGGAGACGTGCACTTGAGTGCGTCTGCGTCAACGTGACAGGAACAGAAAAACTGAGTGGGATGAAACAGGACCGCCTGAGTTCTGGTCTTCCTGAGGGGACGGCTTCTCCGGGTCTAAACGTCTGGGACGCTCTGAGTCTGATGGCGAGGGGCGTGGCCAGATGGGAGGAGCCAAATCTGATTATCCTAAAAGCGTGTTTGGCTTTGATCATTCTTGGTCCCAGTCTTCTGTGTTTGGACTGTTAGAACTATTTATAGAACATGAATGAATGAATGAATGAATGAATGAATGAATTCTTCTGATCACTGCAAAACTATTTTTCTGGTAAAAAAACTTATAAAGACATGAAATTCAACATGGTGGCAGCAGCGTCTGATTCATTCAACTGGCTACTGTGGAGAAGTGAGCAGTCAGAAGGAGGTCAGAAGGAGCTGCACTGAGTAGAGGGGTCCAGGATATGTATGACAGCAGCAGGAGTGACAGATGGGTTCAAGGTGGAGGTGGGACTGCACCAAGGATGGGCTCTGAGCCCCTTCTTGTTTGCTGTGGTGAAGGACAGACTGACAGAGGAGGTCAGCAGGAGTCTCCGTGGACTATGATGCGGGTGGAGGACATTGTGATCTGTAGTTAGAGCAGGTAGCAGGTGGAGGAGAACTTGGAGAGGTGGAGGTATGCACGGGGATGAAAAGGAATGAATGTCAGTGGCAGCGAGACAGAAAACAAGTGTGTGAATAAAAGGAGGAGACAGGAGGAGGTGAGGATGCAGGAGTAGAGGTGGAGGAGGGGCGGGAGTTTAAGGGACTTGGGGTCAGCTGTTCGAAGTAACAGGGAGTGTGAGGAGTTATCTGTGACAGAAGAGGAGCAGCAGGAGTGAAGGGAAAGGTTTCAAAGATGGAGGTGAGGTCTGGGAGTGAGGAGCAAGGACAGGATTGGAAAGGAGACATCAGAGGGACAGTCCAGGTTAGACGTCCTGGAGACAAAGTCAGAGAGGACAGATTGAGATGGTTCTGACCCGTGAAGAGGAGGGATAGTGGATCTACTGGTAGAAGGATGCTGGAGGTGGAGCTGCAGGCAGGAGAAGAAGGAGAAGACCTAAGAGGAGGTTTCTGGATGTGGTGGGAGAGGACATGCAGTAGGTTGTAGTGACAGAGGAAGATGGAGACAGATGATCCTCTGTGGAGACCCCTGAAGGGAATAGACCAGTGAAGAAGAAGGTCCAAGGAAGCAAATAATGTTCAATTCATGATGTTGAGTCAAAAATATAAAAAAAAACATGAAACAGCGAAACAAAAGTTTATATTTTGGACATGAAACACAAGAAACACCCAGACATGAAACAGGAAGTAGACGCCCCCACGAGGAGAGGGAAAGTAAAGGAACTGGGGACATAAAAGGTAAGACTGGGGAACCACTATAACAGGAAACTGATCAGATAATAACAGGAAGTGTAAAGCCAAGTGAACAACGTTAGAAGACACACTTTCAAAATAAAACAGGAAACAGTAAAACGCCAAGAAAAGAACAATGGCGTTAAACTTAAAAAAACAACATAAAATGGATAAAAACACTATAAAACCAACCAAATAATAATTAAATATATAAAAGGCTTGTATCAGTTCATTATCTCCGTCAGAGGAGGGTCTTTGATCGGTGCCCTTTTTCCTCTCTGCCTTTGTTCAGCATCAGTTCTTCTGTTTCAGGTTCTGGTCCATCATTCCAGACAATCGTGTCCATTGATAACTATCTATTCATGTATTTATTTAAAATCCATTTATTTGCCCTGTTGACGTTTTTCATCCTCGTTGGATCACGTCTGGTCCGCTGAGGCATGTTGCCACTCCGGGAGAAAACCCCCTTTAGAGACGCAGCGTTGGATCTGATTCTGACGTCATTCCTCCGTTAAACAAACTCCACCTCAGAATCGGTTGATTTTTATTTTACCTACGACTATATGCCATTAATAAGTATTGATAGGGGTATTATCTGTGTTGGCTGATTTCGTATTGGGCTCGACTTGAAGTTCGGGCTCTGTGTTTTTGCTTGATTCCCGCCTCATGGCAACCCGCTTTAAAGCCACAACCCTGAAGTGCGCCAGTGGAGAAGCGCCCGGCGTCACGATCGCTCCGTCCGCCGATCAGCGGCTCTGCTGCGGGGTCAGGTTGGTACTTGTGCATCCTAGTGATCACCCATACATGCCGTCTGAAGGATGCACGTCTTTATTTCCCGCTGCGGCTCGTTTGGAGTCCGTTTCTGCTGCGAGAGCAGAAATGAGATTGAAGCACAGTGGAGATCGTTTTCACCGGGATTGGATCCTTTAAGTCCTTAAAGCTGAAACGTAACTTGTGTATGTTTGATTGGAACATCTATATATGATGATATAATAGGTGGAGGAATCGTGCAGCCTCCCTGACTGCTGCAGGTTTGACGTAAAGCAGGAGGACCGTCGCCATGGAGACCGGAGGATGAAGGTCTCTGATGCAGTGATGCTGCTGCTGCTGCATTGAGAACATTTCTAGGGTTGATGCACTGAATGAGGCCTATTTTAGAACCAGACCCATCTCTCTCTCTCTCTCCCTCTCTCTCTCTCTCCCTCCCTCCTTTACTTGTTGAATAATGCTGCTTGTATTTTACCTCCTCCACCTCCTCCTCCTCCTCCTTCTTCTCTGCAGGGTTACACAACTCCTCAGGAGGACAAGGGGTGGGCCGCTGGCCTTGAAGACCTCCGGGTGTTTAACGTGGACCCCGTTTGTCTCTGTGATGCATTTTTAGTTCCCTCAGACTTGATTCTTCGGCGGATCATCTGCATGGAAACATGGACCCCTTCCCTGGAGGCTTCCTGACTCAACATGCCCAGGAACTATGAGGTATTTCAATAAAATACCCACAATGCAATGAGAGTAGAGGTCATAAATCTCTCCAATCATACGTGTCAAACTCAAGGCCCGCGGGCCGAATCTGGTACATTTATGTCCAGCCTGTGAGAGAATATTTAATCTCTAGAATAACGCACTATAAAAACAATAATCACATTTTCTTCTTGATCTCACGATCTACTAATCTTTACATTTGGAATATTTACAGGTCCACCTGATTGGGATGGAATGTAATTCTTTGAATTGGTTGTTGTTAAATTAAAACCGAGTGATTTTAGATTTAACTTGAAGAAAAAAAAATGAAATTTTGTGTTTTTCTATTTTCGTGTCATAAAAAAAAACGTATTATTCGGAAAAAGTGGGAGAAGTAAAAATTTAACAACTACGTGTCTGTTATTCTGAATGTAATCCTTAATTTGTTGGTTCCTTTAGTGTAGCCTTGTGCACTGTAAAAAAAATAAAATAAAATACTGTAAAGTACCAGCAGCTGTTGTTGACAGAATTTCACCATAAAAACAAAACATGCACAAGATTTAACGTTAAATTGTAATGAAAAACACTGTAAAACTGTTTGGGACATAAAATGACATTAAATTCAGACTTTTTATAAACCCTGAAATCAAGATTATTGGCACATTTGTATCATAATCTCGTTTCTGTAGGAATGAAGGAATGTTCTCGACTGATGGTTAAGACTTTATTCGGATTGTTCGTTTGAATGTACATACCCATAAAAATCCTCCTTTCTGGTGTTTGGCTTTAATTACATTTTCTCCTTCAAACACCAGAATATTAAATGCTGTGAATTGATTCACTTATTGAGAGGCGGTTGGTTTTAGGCTGATTCCATGACTTTTCTCCACTCCGGATGTAAAATCTCCTCAAAGTCGAGGTCCAGATTATAAACCCGATAATAATCCGGGTTGGTTTGGATAAAACAGAACTGTAGTTTGGGCCCTTCAGTACTTTTATGGATGTTTCCGACTTTTGGACCGATTGTAGGAAGTTACTTCCGGTGATCGTTGCCAATAAACAGAAGAAGAAGAAATAAAAGAATGAAGTGTTATCCCTAAAAAAAAAACCCGATCCCCTGCATTATACAAGCAATGACCCTGATTGAACTAAATAAAGCTCCCCCTAGTGTCGGAAATATACAACTGACCTTTCCCAAAATCAATCCAGTTCTTCCTCACGCGGAGGTCTATGGGGTGATGAATTTGAGAATGATTCCTGAAATTGCTTTTGAGTTATTGTGTTGACGCGAAGGATCTGTGGACGCGACAGCGGCGATGGCGATTCCATCATATTAGATTTGTCCTTCTAAGGCTTTGGGTTTCTGACTGGGGACTTAAAAGTTGGACGTTTCCCGTCCCTCTGCCTTCCCCCATAGCCTGGTCACTCAGTAGGGATGTTGGCTGCTGTGGAACACGGTCCCATCCTCTGCAGCGACTCCAACATCCTCTGCCTGTCGTGGAAAGGCCGGGTCCCAAAGAGCGAAAAGGACAAGCCGGTGTGCCGGAGACGGTACTATGAGGAGGGCTGGCTCGCCACAGGGAACGGGAGAGGAGTTGTTGGGGTGACGTTCACATCAAGTCACTGCAGGAGGGACAGAACCACACCTCAGAGGATCAACTTCAACCTGAGAGGACACAACAGTGAGGTGAGATTTTACGTTAATGTCTTCCGCTTAAAACCTGTCCCTCTCTGGAACAGGAACCTGACGTAATTCCAACTAACTCACCATCAGTTTTGTCAAAACATCAGCCTTTATCGGATGAAGGGCCTTCTGGGGTGTCTTTCCTTTGGACAAAATGTGATGACATGGCCTTTAAGGTGCCATTGATGTCCCCTTTCCAATTGGGAAAACATCACACGTCCTCTGTAGGTTGTCCATCTGGTGGACAGAAGGCGATGACGTGTGCTCCAGTGAACCCTTCCAGGGGACAAATCACTAAAAAGTACACAGTAAGTCCTTCCGGTGGACATTTAGATAGGTATCCACCAGGGTACTTTACTAGACGACTAAACAAGGTGGGGCGCACATTTTGCTAGGGACGGCCCTGTCCCTCAGACAGCCTGTCCACCAGCGTCCCCCTCTAATCCTTCTATTTGTACTAATATTGCTTTTAAACTCAAAGTCCTGGCATCAGGATGTGTTAATATTCTCTCTTCATGCTGATTGTCCTTCTTCACATTGATGTCCTCTGGACTTTGGCAGGTTGTGTTGGTGCGCTGGAATGAGCCCTTTCAGAAGCTGGCCACCTGTGACATGGAGGGAGGTATATTCGTGTGGATCCAGTACGAGGGGAGGTGGTCGGTGGAGTTGGTGAACGACAGAGGAGCACAGGTGATGACAGGAAAGCCTCGGAGACACGGATTAAACATTAAAGGTTAGAAGCTTTTAGAGCGTAGCCTCGTGTCTTCTTGCATCCAGGTGAGCGACTTCACCTGGTCACATGATGGGACTCAAGCGCTCATCGCATACCGGGACGGCTTTGTGCTCGTCGGCTCGGTCAGCGGACAAAGACACTGGTCCTCTGAGATTAACCTGGAGAGTCAAATCACCTGTGGCATCTGGACACCTGATGACCAACAGGTATGTATTTAGTCTTTCTTATGAAATGAGTACGTGTTTTTATGTGTTTGTTTGTTTGTTTGTTGCAGTATTTAAACGTCATTGACGTCACAATGGGGCTACGGCTACCTTTGATTCCTTTCATCTTTCTTTGGGGGTGGAGCTGGGGGCTCGGTGGGCTGAACAGAGACGTTGAAGTGAAAGGCGCAGGAGATGAGCGAGTATCTGAGAGAGTTTGTTGGAGTTTTTTGGTAACTCATAAAAGAAGGGAAGAATCTTCATGACAGTATCCTAAACAAAGTCAAATAATTGATTCTCATCACATTAATGTCTACTTGGTTGTTACTTGGTGAAGGTTTGCACTCTCTGGGTGCTTTTGTAGATATGGGTTGTTGTTTTTTTCAGACTCAAAAATGCCGTCCGATCCGAGGCCCGGTGGTCGGGGACCGCCGCTCTGGAGCACTCTCCGCCGCTACGTCTGTTAAAAAAAAGTAATGCACAATGCTGCCTCCCTCAGGTCCTCTTTGGAACAGCAGATGGTCAGGTGATCGTGATGGACTGCCACGGACGAATGCTCGCCCACGTCCTGCTGCACGAGTCCGATGGGATCGTGAGCATGTCCTGGAACTGCCCTGACTTCCTGGTGGAGGACAGCACAGAGAGCGACTTGGACTCTGAAGACAACGTGATGCCTTTAGGTACCGGCACCCCTCGTACGACACCTCGCCACCTCCAGCTGGCAGGGAAAACTAACGTATATCTGTGTTCCTCCAAGTGCGTCGAGTCAAGCCGCTGCTGACGGTCACCTTCCTATCAGGAGACATCAGCCTCATGAACAACTACGATGACCTCTCGCCCGCTGTCATCCGCTCCGGCCTCAAAGGTATAAAAATCCCACGTTTGTTTATGATTGTGTCGATCATGTGACCACGCCACTCTTTGTCCTCCTTGCCTTCGCAGACGTGGAGGCCCAGTGGTGCTCCCAGGGAGACCTCCTGGCTGTGGCCGGCATGGAGAGACATGGTCTTCCTGCTGATGCGTCCCTCATGAGGAACGCGCTCGTTAAGTTCTATAATGTTCAAGGAGAACATATCTACACTCTGGAAACACCGGCTCAGGTCAGAGTTACAGAAACCACAAGAACCACCAGCTCACAAGTAAATGAAAACCAGTATTATTACTATTACTATTACCATTCAAAACTATATATTTCCTACACTCCCCCTAGTGGCGGAAAGGTACAACAGACCCTTCCCAAAATCAATCCAGTCCTTTCTCGCACTGAGGTCGGAGTATAAAATGTGAGAATGATCTGTGAAATAGTTTTTGGGTTATCGTGTTAACACGAAGGATCTCCAGCGGATGCCCAAAAGGTCAGGGATATTCTGGAGCCCTAATCACTGCTCATCTCCAGGACAGCTCCCTCTGGAGGTTGATCAGGCACGTCCAACTGGGACGAGACCCCGGGGTAGACCCAGAACTCTCTGGAGGGGCTATATATCTCATCTGGCATGGGAATGCCTCGAGATCCCCCAGGATGAGCTGGAAAGTATTGCTGGGAAAAGGGACCTTTGGAATACCCTTCTTAGCTGCCAGTTAGCTTATCTTTCTCTTACCTCTAGCCTGACAGCCAAAAGCCTTTTTGCTATACCCTTAGCCCAGTTACAAACCCGTATGTTCTGGGTTTATGGTAATGTGACAATACAGACTTTTATTTGGAAGGTTAGACGTGACTAACAGCAGATGAATCCGCAGAAAGAAGATGAAATGTCCTTCTTATGAAGGTGAGTCCAGGCTTCTTTGCCAAGAGGGGCTGATTGTTGCTTGCATTGTCTTCCAGAGACCCATCACCACCATCTGCTGGGGTCACAGAGACTCTCGTCTGTTCCTGGCGTGCGGACCGGCGCTGTATGTGGTCCGTGTGGAACACCGGGTGGCCAGCCTCCAGCTTCTATGTCAGCAGGGCATCGCCAGCGCCCTGCGAGAGGAGAAAGACGTGGGCAAACTGAACATGCCCTCGCTGCTGTGCTCTTACGTCACCAGCGCTTTCATACCCACCATCAAGGTGCTCTGGTCCTTCAGGACCAACTTTCCCAGACAGTTTCTCGCCGCTGCTCCGCGTTTTCATTTCAGTGTCCAGCAATGTTACAGCCCCTTCCTCTCTTTGTTGCAGCCCCCTATCCCTGACCCAAACAACGTCCGCGACTTCGTCAGCTATCCCACCGCCGGGAATGAGAGGCTCCACTGCACCATGAAGCGAGCCGAGGACAGTCCCGAGGCAGGAGGACCCTGCTACACCCTCTACCTGGAGTATTTAGGAGGACTGGTGCCCATTCTCAAAGGGAGGCGCATCAGTAAACTCCGCCCGGAGTTTGTCATCATGGATCCTAAAACTGACAGCAAAGCAGGTGGGCATGCAGGGTCTCAGGCTTAGACAGAATCCAGAAGGGCAAAATGGGCAGCACCGATACAGCAAGAAGGTTCTGGGTTCAAATCCACCTCTGGCCTTGAGGCTTTAATATGCAGACCTTGCATCTTCTAGCCATGTCTGTCAGCACGGGTTCCCTCCAGGCCCCTCCTCCTGACCCTGAACAGGAAGTTGCAGGTGATGAACGCATGAAAGCTTCTCATTGAGGCGTATCTACAGCGACCACTAGTGACCCTATGTAGAGAGACAATTTTCCCAAATTGGGTTATGGACCAGTGTTAGAATGTTCAGATATTTTGTTGTTACTATTATTGTTCCGTCTGGCTGAAGGTTGACGATTGATTCCAAACATGTCTGCGTGCCAAATATGTGTTATGTTCTCTGGGGGTGAGGAGGAAGGACAGGATTAGATTAGATTAAGATTATGAACTCACCTCCTCTGTTTCCTGTTTCCAGAAGAACTGTGTGTGAACCCCATGATCTCCTACAATGACAGCTGTAACTGCTCAGACTCCAGTGACATCGAGTTGAGCGATGAGTGGGTCGGGAAGAAGTCTCCAAAATTATCCAGAGGAAACAGGTCATCCAAACTTTATTGAACGTTTGTGTCCACATCAGACACAACTGAACCCTGTTGCACATACAGGTATCATACAGGTATTTTTTGTCCATTTGCTCCTCCATGCTAATGAGTTTATCGGTTATTCACCTCTTTTGTTCTGAAGGATGAATATGGAATTGAGGAAATCTCCCAAACTTTCGCGTGTTAATCAGGAAGGCCAGCGGTCGCCTCGGTTACCAACAAAGAGGCTTCCAGTTCGTTCCCCCAGTCTGACTCGTCGAGAAATCTCGATGGATGGATTCACAGAGGTATGAGGCCGAAACCATCCACTGAGGATACCTGCAACGGTCTTTGTGTCTGATTGCGTGAACGGTTGCCAGAGCCTCTGCCAACGCTCAACGTCATCGACTGTTATTCATTCTGGAATTTAGCGGTCGATTAAGTAATCCGGGAGCATCTGTTTGTTGCGAAGACCAAAGAAGCTCCTGGAGGAAAGCCGGACATTCGGTCCCATTTGTCCGAATGTCCGAATGTCCAGTGTGAGCACACTAATCGTCAAAAGATTTGGCTTTTCATTGCAGACAATTTATTTATATAGTATGTGGTTGGAATCGAACCACAATATCTAAAATCACACAGTTTAGGTCCGGCTTAAAAGTGAACTACATTCATAAGTACGGTCCATTTGCCACTTACTCTATAGACTCCAGAATCACGAAGATCCAGAACTAATTTGTTTTAGTGTTGTAGAATTGTATTTTGTTTGGAAGTCCCAGATATGTCAGTAAACCAAATGCAGCTGTGTCACAGCACCATCTGGAGGCGGACACAAACAGCTACTCTAACCTTCCTCCGCTTCTAAACATCAACGTTCTACTGACGTCCAGCCATGAGACATTTGGACTATCTCAACGCTGGCAGGCTTCTGCATCTCAGGGTCGGGATAAACGTCCAGGATGATCATCTCATGTTCATACGCTGTGCTGAAAAGATACTGAAATGTTTAGCAGATTGGGAAATGTTGCCCAGTCATTTCCTGCCATTCTCTCTCACGATGTCATCTATCACAAGATTAAACCCCGGTCTCATTTTTCTATATGCTCTTTTCTTTTCATGCCTTCTACTTCAAAGCACAACTACCTCGCTCAGGTCACATCCAACATTTGGGGGACGAAATTCAAAATTGTTGGACTTGCCTCTTTTCTCCCTGCCAACCTTGGCGCAGGTATTAAAGCGCAAGCATGTGTGTGTTGTGTTGCATGTTGTGACACCTTCGACATGAGATTCTTCTTGTTGTTTCAGTCATCTATAAGACGAGTTTGCTTCATCTGCAACCAAGACAGATGACAATCTACCTTCCAGAAGTGCGAAAGATTTCCCATGACTTCATGAGCCTACCTGTGTTCAACGCCAACGTGTTCAGTGAGGATGAGGATGACTTACCAGGTACGAATGAACGACAGCATCTGATGTAGTTTAGTTTTCTTTCCGACACTAACAAAGTTCTCCTTTGTGTTTTTACAAAGTGATGGGTCCATCCGGCGTGACAGGAGACAATCCTCCTTGTACGGTCAACATTCCCATTGCTCCGATCCACAGCCCAGCTCAGGCCATGTCTCCGACTCAGAGTATCGGTCTGGTTCAGTCTCTTCTGGCCAATCAGAATATTCAGCTTGATGTCCTGACCAACCCCACCGCCAATGCAGCAGCTGCAGCAGCAGCAGCTTCGGCTCCCGTCACAGATCACGGGCCGGATCCAAGCACGTACCCAGTGCCCACTAGATACTCGAGCCCTGGTCAGGTGATCTTCAATGGGCTGGAGATGGGTCCTCTTCTTCCTGGTACTCTTCCTCCTCCGCCTCCCCCTCACCATCTCCCGCCGCAGCCTCGTCCTCAGCGGCCTCATTCGCAGCAGCCTCGCCAGCATCAGTCCAAACAGTCAGGACAAATGCAAACACATCAACAGCAGAAGATGCATCATCATCAACAGCCACAGCAGCATCATCCCCAATCCCAGCCGCAGCAACAGCTGCAGCAACTGCAACACCCACCGCCGCAACATGGGGTTGCAGTCCCCATGCAAGCCCAGCATCTACAACACCAGGTGCAGCAACACCAACAGGTGCAGCAAAATCAACAGCAAGTGACGCCGCAACAACTGCAGCACCAACATCAGATCCAGCAGCAGCAGCAACAGATGCAGATGCAGCACGAACAGATGCAGCAGCAGCAGCAGCAGATGCAGCAGCAGCAACAGCAAATCCGCCAACAGATCCAGGAGATGAGGCAGCAGCAACAGCAGCTCCAGCAGCAGCACCACCAGATCCAGCAGCAGCATCAACAGATGCAGAGGCAGCACCAACAAATGCAGCAGCAACTGAAGATGCAAATGTCGCTGCCCCCTCCCCCAACCGGATACCCGACCATTTCTCTGCAGCAGATTCATCTCCTGCCTCAGATTCCTCATCCGACAACTGAGCCTGGCTTCAACAGGGGTGACCATGGACATACTCTTAAGCCAAGTCTGCCAAGGACTTTGCCCCCCCTCATTGACATGGAAGCATCTGTGGAGATACAAATGAGGAGGATCAATCCTCCTCCTCCATATCCAGGTACTGTGGCGTCTGCAGCAGCAGCCACCGCCGCCACTACACCTCAAACCCTTGTCACAAACTGTGACAGTCCGAGTGTCCTGGCACCAGAGCTCTGCCTCAAGAAAGAAGAGTTTTTGCTTCATCCTGTCACCTTACAGTACCCAACACCCCTGGGTTATGAAAGGATCACAACCTTTGACAGTAGTGGAAATGTGGAGGAGGTTTGCCGTCCACGCAGGCGCCTCATCCGCAACCAAAATGCGTATGCTGCCCATGGATCAGCCACGCTTAAAGTCACTTCCTCCGAGAATAAAAAAATTCAGCTTCCCTACAGTTCAGCAACATTGAGTCGTCTCTCTGTCCCTCGGTACTCCATACCTAGTGGAGACCCGCCTCCTTACCCTGATTCAGCCAATCAAGTAAGTGCCACACCTCCACAACCCCAGAGAATTAACAGCAGTCTGATTCATGCCACACTACGCCGTGAGCGCAGGGATGTGGGGCTTAAAGTACCACAGATGATGGAAAGCTCAAGAACTCTTCCCTCCAAAGCGAAAATAAACAGTGCACTAGCACTTTCCTACCAGCAGAGGGTGCCCACTGCTTTATACACCTGTACACAGTGTAGCAGTAACAGCAGCAGCACCAGTGTAAGTGTTACCGGCGGTGGCACGACAAGTAGTGGCATTGCAGGAGGAACAGTGGTGAGACAGGACTTCCCGACAGGAAAAGGAGCACATCACAGTACCATTATCGTGCACTCCAAAGATGCCTCATCCCTGGCCTCTCAGTCTTCTTACAGCCTGCTTGGTGCTATCGATAACAGCCGAGACACAACGGTGTACGTCAACTCTGCCTTTACTGAAGACGACACTTTAAATCACCAGTGTCACCTTGAAAAACGTCCACTGACTCTTGGCGATGTCAGCTTGACAGTTAAACATCCACCGCCTTACCACTGGGATACCTCCACCACAGAGGAGTTCTGGCTGACCCCAGAGCACACAATGATAGCTCCTCCACCTCATAAACCGCCTCCACTTATCATCAGTCAAACTCAACACTTGGACATGTCCCGCCTGCCTTTTGTCCTCACGACTAAACCTCAAACCAGTCCAAGCACGAGCACTCTCACTTTCCCATCAGGTTACCAGATATCACTTTCGCCTTTTCCTCCAGGTGTGGGACACAGTGGTCCTCAACTTCAAACCTTACAAACCCCGCCACAACAGTTTCCACCAAATGAAATGGTTGCATCAGTCCCTTTCTCTCAGCAGGATCCCAACATGGTCTTGCCACCAGGCTATTCTCCGAGTCTAGCTAGCTTGGCTTGTTGCCCCCTCCCTCCTATGTACCCAGGAGCTAGCTCATGTGCTGGACTTCAGCTGCACCCGGTCAACCTTCATCGCTGGAACCCTTACCCCTACCCGCCTCCCATGCAAGACCCTCCCGCACCTCCTCTTCCAACCAAAACTCATCAGATTTTAGAGAAGCCTATTTTGTCACCGCCTCCTCCTACTGCACCGCCTCCCCCACCTCCTCTCCCTCCTCCTCCTCCACCAACTGAGCTGCCACCCAAAAGTGCCACAGAAGATCTAGCAGAATCTGCCAATAACTTTCCAGAGCCATCATCCCTGAATGAAAGTCCCGTGCAGGAGTCGGAGCGCTTCAGCAAGAAAAGCCGCAAAAGACTGGACAGCAGAGCCGAAGAGGCTAATATGTCCACCGTCTCTGAGGGCAAATCCAGAAAGGAAGGCCGCGCTCTCTCCGATTTCAACACTCTCATTTCCAGTCCAAGACTTGGCAGCAGGGAGAAGAAGAAACCCAAGGGGCAGAGAGAGCAACTCAACAAAACCAAGAAGATGGCCAGGACCACAAATGAGTTCCAGGATAGCTCAGAGAGCGAGCCGGAGCTGTTCATAAGCGGCGATGAGCTCATGAACCAGAACCAGAGTAGTAAGAAGAGCTGGAAGAACAAGCGCAGCATGCGTATGGCGAGTGAGCTCGAGGAGATTAAGTGCCGCAAAGCCAATGAAAGAGAAGACCGTAGTTTGGGTAGCCAAGGATTTGTCTATGTAATGGCCAACAAACAACCATTGTGGAACGAAGCAACGCAAGTCTACCAGCTCGATTTTGGAGGACGAGTCACGCAGGAGTCGGCAAAGAACTTTCAGATCGAGCTGGATGGTAGACAGGTACTGTGTTTGTCTTTGAATATCTTTGGGTTTTGAGCAGTTGGTTAGAGAGAACTTCTTCTATGGGCTGTTCCCTTTACAGCGGATCCTCTGTCTCCATCTCCTCCGGTCCTCTTCATCTTCCTCTGTCACTCCAACATACTGCACTATCAGTAGATCCACTATCCCTCCTCTTCACGGGTCAGAACCATCTCAATCTGTCCTCTCTGACTTTGTCTCCAGGACGTCTAACCTGGACTGTCCCTCTGATGTCTCCTTTCTACTCCTGTCCTTCCTCCTCACTCCCAGAAAACATCTGAACATCTTCATCTCTGCCTCCTGTCTTCTGCTCAGAACCAGAACCACCGTCTCTAAACCATCCAGCAGAACTGCTCCCACCTCCATCTGGGAAACCTTTCCCTTCACTCCTGCTGCTCCTCTTCTGTCACAGATAACTCCTCACACTCTTCTCCGCCCGCTCCACCTTGCCTGCAATTTTTTTTCACCTCTTCTCCACACTCCCCATTGCTCTGAGAAGTTGACCCTGCACCTTCTCCACCTCTACTCCTCCATCCTCACCGTTCCTCCTGCCTCCCTTTCATTCACACACATGTATTCTGTCTCGCTGCCACTGACCTTCATCCCTCTTCTCTCCAGCACATACCTCCACCTCTCCAGGTTCTCCTCCACCTGCTCTCACTACAGATCACAATGTCCTCCACCCGCATCATAGTCCATGGAGACTCCTGCTGACCTCCTCTGCCACTCTTACCATCACCACAGCAAACAAGAAGGGGCTCAGAGCCCATCCTTGGTGCAGTCCCACCTCCACCTTGAACCGCTCCATCACTCCTGCTGCTCACCTCACCGCCGTCATGCTGCTCTCACACATATATCATGCATGTTATTACTTGGCGGGATACTCGATGACATCATTGTGACCCTTCTAAAGGGAGGGTCGACCAAAGGTGTAAAGTAAGTTTTAATCCGGACCTTAATCTGGAACTTGTCAAAAAAGGATTTCGCTAGTTTCAGATTTGTTGACGTAAAAATGTTGTTGTCTGAAACGTCGTCTCTTCTTCCTCCGTCTTTTTGTAGGTGATGCAGTTTGGACGCATCGACGGGAACGCGTACATCCTGGATTTCCAGTACCCGTTCTCGGCGGTTCAGGCGTTTGCCGTTGCCTTGGCCAACGTGACGCAGAGGCTGAAGTGAAAAGGTGAAGCGGGCGGCGGCGGCGGCGTCGTGAGGCGTGGAACCCTCAGAGGTGTGACTGAATGTCGGAGTCTTTCTGGAGGCGACGCCCGTCTAAGTCATCGATCAGGGAGGCTGAAGGAACTATTCCATCGATCCTACATCTGAGGCTGAACGTTTTCACGTCTTTTCACTCGTTGTTCAAATGTTTTGGAGGGACGTCAAACTCTCCCGGGGTAAAGGAAAAGAAATAGAATAGAGTAGAATGGTTTATATCACCACCTGTAAATAACAACAACCGTGCGTCCGTGATGTTTCCCGTCTCTGTGAGGTTTGGTGGTTTGAAATTAAATATTGACAAACAAACACAGCACCGTTTTAAAGGAACAGTTCACCAACAGATTAAGTTCCAGGCGCAGCTTTCTGACGCTGAAGACGTCGGGCGTTCTCGTTTACTAACCAAAAACAACTTCCGCTTTTCTTTGACCTTTTATTGCCAATAATTGTTACGCGCATGTTTTAGAAGAAAAACATTTGTTTAGTGAAGAATGTAGTTTTAGTTTTAATTTTCTTGCTTGCTCTAGAAGTTAGATTTTTGTGAATAACGGGACAAACGCCTCTGCCGTCAACCTTTTTTTTTTTTACAGTGTAACCTCTGAGCTAAATGTGAAGTCATGCAGCATCAGCCAAAACATTAAAACCACAGGCTTAGTTAGTGTTTAGGCCCCATTGTCTTTGCCGAAACCAACGTTTCATGTTGGTTCTGAAAATTATGAGTCAGAACTCACAGTCCAACACTTAAAAAGTTCAAAAGTTAAACTTAGATCGGACGATGAAACTGTTCCGTTCAGTTCGTTCGTTCGTTTCTTGTCTGGTTTTGTAATAATTGACATTATTTTATAATATAAAACAAACATTAAAATGTATAATGTGAGACTTAAGAGACGGTGGATGCGTCTAGTCATAATGATATGGCTCTTTCTTACAAACAAGTTATTGACTTTGTGATTGAGTATTTACCTTTATTCATGAAGGATTGCTGATGGCTTTGAGATTCTGCCTCTGACATCATCACTTTGTTGTTTCCCTGTTTATTTGTCAACAACCGCGTTGATGTTTTGGAGTGCATGCTAACGCTTTTAGCTCAGAGGCCACAGCGAAGATTTCCCATTAAAAGGGAGCAAATAAGGTCGTTTCAGATCGGTCGTCATCATCCTCACTAGTCGAGGAGAGTTCTGGGATGCCGTTTGCTCCAGACACCTGATGTCTCAGGTAGGCGAGAAGATCGTCACTGAGTATTTGGTGGAACAGAATAATTCAAAGGTCCAGTGTGTCGGGTTTAGTGACATCAGGTGGTACGAGAATCTAGGATGGCCTTCAAGTGTCAAAATGATGTCATCGTCTACCATCATGCATCCTGTCAAGTGATGAGGTTCCCTCAGATCGAGTCAACAGTCCAAGTTCACACAGTCCAGGTTCACACAGTGAAACAGTCCAGGTTCACACAGTGAAACAGTCCAGGTTCACACAGTGAAACAGTCCAGGTTCACACAGTGAACTAGTCTAGGTTCACACAGTGAACTAGTCTAGTCTAGTCATCAATATTTGGTTCTCTCTGAGTCCGACATCCTGGACCTTTGAATTTCGGCTTTTATCAGGAGCGGTTCTTCTTCTGTGGTTCCACAGACTGATCTGAAGTCGTGAGAGAAGAAGAACAGACTTTTTCATGGTTGAGTATTTTTTCTGGTCGTCTTACTTCTATGAAGTGGAGCAGAGAATCATAACATCGTTGTTTTTTTTTTAAACATTGATCTTTTCCTCGTGTGTAAATTTTCCCTTTCATCTCTTTTATGATAAACCGTGACTTCATGCGAGACAAAAGTCAATAAGGGGGGAAGATGGCGTACAAAAAGCCCCGCCTCCACATAGGAATATTTGCATAAAGATGGCGACGCTTGTGTTGGGCTCTGTGTTGTTCTGAGTGGATGTTTACGCCGCTGCTACGTGACTAGATTGGAACCCAGTGCTGCTTTAATAGTTAAAGGTGCAGTCTGTACAATTTAGGGCCATCTAGCGGTGAAGTCCTGATCAACCTATTCTACACCTCAGCTCACTCCTCCCTAACCCAGAATCTACGGCGGCTCCTCCTTCTGAGCCGCTAAAGTCCATTTATTCCGTCAGATACCCCAACAATTCTGCAGACTGCACCTTTAAAGCTTGTGTGCATCATCGCTGCTGCGTAGATCTGATGTTCCTGCAGGAGAAAATGCGAAGCTGCTTCCGTTCAGTCAGTGATTGACGATAGGCGTAGAAATGTTTGCGTAGATGTCGCTCATTTTTGTACCAGGAGGTTTTTTTCTCCTGCTGTAAATAATAAATAGAAAATGACGTCGCCTCATATCCGTTAGTCGTTGCTGGTCCGGCGTGGAGTCGATGTAGATTTGGTGCTACTGTATAAAGAAACGAAGGGTCGGCACACGTGAGAGGTTATTTCAGCCTGAGTGGAAAGAAAGTCTTCTCAGACGTTCTGCAGGACTTTTAGTGCAACTGTTTTAAATCTAATGCAGCTGCTAATCCTTTTTTTTTTTTTTCTTTCAATTTTGTGAAGGAGCAATTTTGACGCGGAAGTGGCGTCAAATCAGCCGGTCAGAGATCGAATAAAAACACTTTGTTCCACCAGTTCCTGTTGTTACGTTTCTTTGTTTTCTTCAGATCTGCCTTTAGTTTGTGTTTCTGCAGGAAGTGATGAAGATTTAAGAGTTAAAACATGAGGATTAGATGGTTTCTCTTCTTTATGATGTTATTTTTATGACGCATTTGGGGAATAGATAAGTGATAGAAGAAAATGTAAAATGAAACTCATTACATTCTAATTTTGTTATTTGGCTTTTATTTAAAAAATATGTAAAAAATCTAGAAATATTAGATCATTTGTTTGTATCTTTATAAAACATATGTGTGAATAGATTATGAACAGTTTATATATAAATCACTGTAAAAAAAAAAAAAACTTAAAAATTTTAGGGCCCATTACATGTTTATTTTGTTTTTGCATTTATATACAAATATTTATAATCATTTACTTTATTTTAGTCTTTATGAGACCGATACATGAATAGATTATGTAAAAAAATAAATAAAAAAAAAGTAACAACAAGCCTAAAGAAAATATATAAACATATAAGAATATATGATAAATAATAAATACACAAATATAAATAAATTAAATTCATGACATCTCACAGTGTGATTCTGCATTTACATGAAAATGTAAAATGATTAGATGTTTTTGCTCATTTTATGATACATATTTGTGAATAGATAAATTATTTATATATACATTTACTACTTTAGTTTGGGTTTTCGCTGCGCTGGTTTTAAACGTGATATAGAAATTAACTTAGTCTGGCAATAAACCATTTTCTTATACTGATAAGTTAATCATTACATCATTTTTTTTATATTACCGTCATTAATTTAATAAATATAATAAAGTCACTGCTAATAAACAAATTCGTAGAATTATCCTTTCCAACTTCCTGTCGGCAAACTTTTAAATTTTACAGACAGGAAGTCTGAATGTCCGTGCTTTTATTTGAAGAGCCGCGCAGGAAGTTGCGTCCTCTGGATGTGTTTGGAGGCTTGACGACAGACGGAGTTGAGGAAATGCTCGCAGTGAGAGCTGAGGCGGCAGATGACTGGAGACTCTCGGAACTTTAAGACCCGCAAATGCGACCTCTCCTCGGTGTGTCACCGCCTGAATGTCGGTCCTGAACGCCGGTAACTGTATGAGAATAACCGGAAGTTAAATCAATGGAGCCCCAGCGAACAGGTTAGTGACTAATCACTACATTGTTCCTGACTAATAAAGGCAGCCGCTCAACTTTCATGGAGCAATAAAAGCCGGATTAACATCTGACTGGCAGTTAATCCCGCCAAACATTCAGCGAATCTGTTCATTTCTCCCGGCAGATGGAAACATGCCCCCGGCCGAAGCACCGGTTCTTCCTCCGAGGATGAGCAGGCAGCAGATTCTCACCCTGATGTCCGTAGCGTCTGTCAACTTCAGCTCCATGATCTGCTACTCCATACTGGGACCATTCTTCCCCAATGAGGTGAGGAGGCACGAGCCCGCTCATGACGTGAGGCATTCAAGTACAACTGGGACTTAATTGGTTTGGTGAGGAGGCTCATTGAGTAGCACTAATAATCTGGTTGCCATGGCGCCCGTCAGAGGGAGAATGATCTAAACAGCAGTCTAGTTTATTGAGGTGGCCGCTTGACTTCCCCCCCCCCACAGCCTCAAACACGCCCGTCCCGGGTCAAAACCACCCCGTGGCGACCCCCCCACCCAGAATTTCCCCCACGCCCATTAACGCACACCTTATGCATCCAGACACACGTGTTATAAACTGACATAGTACATGTCCGTTTATGAAAAGCAACATAAGACGTGACGCTCAGAGCCGCCACAAGCCCCCAAGCCCCTGAACACAACCAACATAGAACACGTAACAGCCTGAAGGAGGCGCACAAGGTTTTAGTTTCTCTTTGAAATGTCATATAACTGGTTTAAAGAGGGGGGGTACAGTCATTCATGCAGGTCAGAACACTTACACGAGGCTGAAATCCTTCAAAATAAGAGCACAATGAATTACTCATCATGATTTCTAAACCTTTAAGGACAGAAATCGGCACCCGCCGCTCAGACGTCATAGAAATGGGTGCATCTGTAGTTTATAGGGTTTGAGGTTGAGATGAAAACTCACAACCGTTCCTGAGTTCACGCCCACCGCGTCAGGATTATCGTCAAAATGGTCGTAAATGAAAAGACAAGAATGCCCCCAGTGAGAAACGAGGGTCCAACCAAAGATGGACCCTCGTTTTGTTTGCTCATGTAATGATTAAACTGTCATCCATGTTTAATTATACGACCCGGTGACCTCCCGGCGCAATGTACCAGTAGTCATGTGCTCGACATCAGAGGACCCCCCCTGAAGGCGAGTGAATGAGCGGCTCTCTTGTCCTCATCCGAGAGGAGGGGGGCTCAGGTGGGATCAGCTGACACATATAAGGGACTGAACGAGATAATGAAGATGAGATTGGGCATTATTGAGTGATACGTGACACAAACGTCGCCTCGGGCCGCAGAGAGAGCTGATTGGTTGTCAGCCAAAGGTCATAAAGGTCACGCAGATTTCCAGAAAACACGGATTAAATTACGCGGCGCTGATAAATGACAGTAGGTTAAGGTCTTTGATGGAATCTAACAACTTCAGACCAGGAACATCCAACAACACCAGCAGTTCTAGAGATGTTCTGACCGGGTCGTCTAACCGTCACTAAAGTCTCTCAGATCCTCACACTGGTCCATTTTTCCTGCTTCATACATCAACTTCAGGACAAAGTGTTCACCTGCTACCTGATGAATCCCACCCACCGACAGGTAACCAGGTAATATATCCCACCCACCGACAGGTAACCAGGTAATATATCCCACCCACCGACAGGTAACCAGGTAATATATCCCACCCACTGACAGGTAACCATGGTAACCAGGTAATCAATGTCGTGCTTTCACATGAGTGATTATAATGTTATGGCGGATCAGTCTGTAAGCCGGTAAAGTTTGTCCAGAGAAAGAGACGCATCAATAACTTTTCTAACGTTTCTCCACAGGCGATGAAGAAGGGCGCCAGTCAAACCGTCATCGGTCTCATTTTTGGATGTTATGCCGTCTCCAATCTGATCGGCTCCTTGATTATGGGCCGATATGTAAGTCCTCACCGTTTCCTGTCGTAAGTAGTGTGACTGACAGCCCAGGAATTTATTCTCTCTCTATCATCTTATCAGATCGTTCAAATCGGAGCAAAGTTCATGCTGGTGGCGGGGCTGTTTGTGTCCTCGGGCTGCACCATCTTGTTTGGGTAAGAGCCGAGAGGGTGGCGCTGGAGGTCACGCAAACATGAGCTGCTGCTGAAACGTGACATTAAGAAGCAATAAATGTCTGAGTAAAGACTTTCAACAACTCTGGTCCACCTTTAGGGGGCGTGTCTTAATTAGAAATCCAGTAAAGGCTTGTGACTTGACTCATCTCCCTGCTCTTGTCTCGGGTCGGGTTGCGGCGGCAGCGGGTCACTCAGGGTTCACCTCCGGCGTGAACAACTGAAGAACATGAATGTTTGGTAGGAACTACCAGAGAAATTCAGTTTTGGGACTTTCAGAGTTGGACATCGGAAAAAAATGAACGTTTGATTGAAGGTTTGGAGCTTTTTCCGAAAAGACTTCCATCAGCTGTCATTATTCGAGGTTCTGCCTTTTATCTCGTCTTATGCAGCTTCATAATGTGATGGATTGACGTTGGAAAAGGTCAGTGGCATATTTCCGCCACTAGAGGGAGTTTTATCTCTGAAAGGTTTTTGAGACATAATTTCTCAGCTGCTGGTCCGAATAAGTTGAAATATGGTTCATATGAAGGGACTCCAGGTAAATGTATCTTCTTTACTTCATCATATTACTCTAATACATCATATTCTACTCACAAAGGGGTGTTTTTATGTTTTTATTCTGCAACCCTGGACATTTTCAAAAAACTCCTCAAACCCCACCTGTTCATAGAAAAGAACTATAGAAGTCCAATTCATCATTATCATCATTATTATTATTATAATTATTATTATTATGGCTCAATTTTCACCTTTGGCTGAACCGCCCCTCTAAAAACCCGTGTGTTCTGTCTGGTTCTGGTTCCTGTGTGTGGTTTTGCAGGCTCCTCACTCGTGCTCCTGCAGGAGCCACTTTCATCACTCTGTGTTTTGTAGTCCGCTCCATCGACGCCCTGGGCTTCGCTGCAGCCATGACCTCCTCTTTTGCCATGACAGCAAAAATATTCCCCAACAATGTGGCGACTGTTTTGGTGAGTGCAGACGACGGTTGTTTGACTCGCGTGTTTCGTTTTGGGTCCTAGAGTCCGGAGAACAGAGGGAAAACATTATTCTTACAGCAGAGTCCCAGTTCTCCCAGTGAACCGGATGACAGTATTGACTCCATTCACGCGTTCATGCTCTTCCTCTCTCTCTTCAGGGCAGTTTAGAGATCTTCTCAGGACTCGGCCTCATTCTGGGCCCACCGGTCGGGGGGTGGTTCTACCAGGCCTTTGGATATGAGGTCCCTTTCTTGCTTCTCGGATGTTTCCTGTTGATTATGGTCCCTTTCAACATTTACGTCCTGCCTAAGATTGGTATGTTAATATTATTCATTTCACTGACGTTGACCCCAGAATCATCGACAGAAGTACTGGACTCATGATTTAAAGTCCACATCACGTTCAGTCATGTGCCTCTGGGCCGACCAGCACCGATCCCTCCAAATGAATGTGCACCAGAAAGCCTGGATATATTTTCAAACTATCGTGAAAAAACCTCAGAAGTCAATAATTGTTCTTTAATCCTAAAGAATGTGGAAGTTTGACTCTGAGGCCCAGCCAGACTCTGACTCTTTATTTGGTCCTCACAGATGCGGACCCCTCGAAGGATTCCTTCTTCCGGCTTCTCACCAAAGTGAAAGTTGTGCTAATCTGCTACCTCATATTCACGCTAAGCGCCGGTCTTGGCTTCTTGGACGCTACCTTGTCCCTGTTTGCGATTGAGACGGTAACTTCCTGTCTGCTGATTCAGCCAGCGGCTGCAGAGAACCTGTGACTGAGACACTCACTCACTCACTCTCACTCTCTCTCTCTCTCTCTCTCTCTCTCTCTCTCTCTCTCTCTCTCTCTCTCTCTCTCTCTCTCTCTCTCTCTCTCTCTCTCTCTCTCTCTGTAGTTTGGTCTCTCAGCCGGCTACGTGGGACTCATCATGCTCGGGTTGTCCCTGCCGTACTGCCTGGCGTCTCCTCTGATGGGCTACTTTACGGACAAATACCCGGTGAGCATGGCGCCGGTTCTTTCATAAGTACCGCCACGGAGTTGGTCATTCAGAACCTCCCTGCCGTGTGTTTATGTTGGTGTTGATGTTCCCCAGGCTACAAGGAGTTGGTTCATGGTGGCAGGCGGCACCATAACAGCCGTTGGCTTCTGTCTGCTGGGCCCCGCCCCCTTCCTTCACATCCCCAGGTGAGCCTGGACTCTGCAGGTTTCCCATCTTCTCCGTCATCATTGCGATGTTCTTCATCATCGGCGTGTTTCTGTTTCTCTGTCTGCAGTCAGCTCTGGCTGCTGATCCTGATGCTAGCTCTAATTGGGGGTTCTCTGGGAATGACGGCGATCCCGACGTTCCCTGAAATCATCTCGTGTGCATAGTGAGTCGGGTCACATTCTGCATTTATGACCCCCGACCCCCTCATCCGTGTAACGTTGGTTCAAGCAAACTCCGTCTCCTCCGCAGTGAACTGGGATATGATGAAGGACTCAGCACCCTGGGAATGGTGTCCGGTCTGTTCGGGGCAGTTTGGTCCTTGGGGTAAGTCCTGCTGGTTTCTTCTTGCCTCCAAAGGCTTTTCTACCACAGACTCCCACAGCCATATTGAGGGGGTGGGGGGGGGGCAGCTGATGGAATGTGGAAGTTCTGTTCTGGAGCTCGGTTTCTGACTGCTCTGTGGAGCCCGTACACGTTTCTTACAACACGACTGTTCCCGGGTCAAGTTGATCGTCAAACAGGAAACACAATGTTACTGCTATAACCTCTGTTCCTGAGGGGGAGAGAGGAGGGGCGACACTCCTGCATTGATGCGGGGGTGGTATCTCACTTACGTCACTAAAATGTTAACCTATCTGCGTCTCCCATCAGGGCCTCACATCACTTACTACCTGTGGACATCTTTAGATGAAATAAACGATTATGCAGCAGATGGGAACATCGCTTGATTGGGGGATTGTACATGTGTTTTTTTAAGGATGTTTTACGGCCCTGTCGTCGGGGGCCTCATCACACAGCACCTCAGCTTCCAGTGGGCGGCTGCCGTCCAAGGAGGTTTGGCGTTTTTAGCGGTAAGAGAACTTTTGTTGTTGTTTTTTTTCCAGTTCAGTTTACCATGATTAGTAATAATAATAATAATAATAATAAATTGGACTTCATGAATGGGTGGAGAAATGTGATTACAAGCCTGTTGATCGGGGTCTCCTCCCTCAGGCCCTTCTGCTCGCCGTGTGTTACTGTAAGCCGCCACGACGACAACAACAACGACGGTAACCGTCTCCTCGCGTCGGATCAGTCAGGTTCACGTCTGAGCTTCTGTTGGAGCGACTCTCACCTCTGTGTTTGGCTTTAAGGGTTGAAAGCGGCGACGGACAATCAGACGAGACCACCGCCCTCCTGATCGAGTGACGCGGGAATATTCGACTTCCAGACGACACAAGCAGACAGAAGTTATCGCTCTAACGTTTTCAAGAAAGATGATCTAAGTTATCTGGTTCTACATTTCCATCGAGTGACGTTTGATGAAAACGTTTGATTATTGATAGATGATTATTCCAACACTAGAAATCACACTAACAATAATAATAATAATTATTATTATTATTATTATTATTATAATTCCACATGAGTGGTTTTAACGTGAACCACCGTTTGTAATAACATTAAAAAACAACTTTCACCATTCAATATAATTAAATGCATTTTTATGTTTTTTTTCTGACTGATTTAAATAAAACAGTAAATAAAAAACTTTGATCCTTCGTTTCTTTATTCAATGAATAAGTACACTGTCAAAAAGTTGTGTGGAATCTAAATTCTCTGTTAGGTTTCAATTCAAATCAAAATCTAATGACTCTTGATTGTGATTTGGATGAAAGCCGTGACAGGTTTGTACTGCAGCTTCAACGACTTCTTTTGAAATAAGGAAATAAAATGGACTCACCCAGCTGACGTCTGATCCTGATCCATTTCTTCTTTTCCTCTTCTCCAGGAGGGGCCGCGCCGGAGCCCCTCCACACTCTTCAGGAATGTCGTTCATGTCCAGGTGATATGGAGACAATGAAATGATGAGATCTGAATGTCACATGACTCATGTTAGGGGGCGGGGTCACCCTCAAAAACAGACTTTCAGGTAAGAGAGTGGAGGAGTGATGCTTCAAGTATGTAAATAGCCAAGAACCAACATATATATATAATATATATATATATATTATATATATAAATATGATTCCACCCGCGGTCTACTTCTACTCTAGTAAAGTATTCAAGTACTTTAAACACCTCTGAGAAGACTAAAGTTCGGCAGGGGTCCAGTCCGACTGTGAGTTCTGTTGAGATGTTGGCTGCCCCCAGTGGCCGGATGTAGAACTGACCCGATTTATAACACCAGCGCTGTGATCCGAATCCTGAGCGCAGGACCCCCAGAACTTTATATGAGCGGCTTTATTGATATTATAATCTAGAAATGTAAGTATATTAAATATATCCAGAGTCATCGCTGATTAAAATAATCTCAACCTGTTCTTCATTATAAGTCAGATTTATACGAAAAAGTTGAAATAGGTGAAATTCTACCAGAAGCGTGAAATCAGTTTTATTTATAATCATTTATTCTGTATAAAAGTTTGTCTGGATAGGATTCGTAGAAAGATTCAACAAGAATAACAAGCAGTGATAAAAGCGGCGTACATTAGATCGTACCGTCATCCATAAATATTTAAAAATATGCACAAACAAAAGTTCTGTGTGACATCTGACAGCTCCGGGTCGGTCTCGCTGTCCACAAGGTACCGGGTTCTACACAGAGAAGACGTGTTTGTAGCGTGACGGCGGGAGAAAAGTCCAGAGGAGAGTTATGGATGCTCTACGCTGACTCGACAGCAGAGCACGACCTCTGACCCTTTGTTACTGCAGAAACTGAAGACATGAGGATAACAGCAAGGGTCTTTCCCTGAGAAGCCCCCGAGCCCCTGCGTTGTACAAACAATCGCCCTGATTGAACACGTTATCAGTGTCGGCCCCCGTCACGCCGCTCATCCGCAAAAAACCCCAACTAGTTTTCATTTAGGAGAAAAGCAGCAGCTCTCCACTCTAACGTCCTACTGGTCCACTTGTGTTCCCTCTAACGTCCTACTGGTCCACTTGTGTTCCCTCTAGTGTCCTACTGGTCCACTTGTCCTACTGGTCCACTTGTGTTCCCTCTAACGTCCTACTGGTCCACTTGTGTTCCCTCTAGTGTCCTACTGGTCCACTTGTGTTTCCTCTAGCGTCCTACTGGTCCACTTGTGTTCCCTCTGGCGTCCTACTGGTCCACTTGTGTCTTCAGAAGAGGTGGGGACACAGGAGATTGGGCCTGCTAGTCTTTAAAGCCTGCTTTGATGCCCAGATGACATCACTCCCCCCCTCATTCATTCATTCCTTACGTCGTACTTCAGGACCGTTCTCTCGGGTTTTCCTCAATAAAATCCACCTTCAGTAAAAACACCTAAATGTTGCGTGATGAACCTTTGAGACGGCGTCACGCTGGACGACCACGGGTCGCGAGTCGCCCTTCAGCAGGTCACTGATGAAGCTCAGAAGTATTTCTTCCTCTTTTAATCTTTAGCGGCTTTTTCCGGCGCTGAGGTTTCGGAGCGGATGGAAACCCTCTGCAGGAGTCCGATACGTACGACTTACTCTCTGCCGGGTCGCTGTGTGAGTTCATTCATCAGAGGTGAAGGCGTCGTTCGTCCGGCCCGTCGTTCTCTTTGGGAGGGGCCTGTTCCTCCTGATGCTGCTGAACTGTGACGCATAGGCGTCTGAAGATGTGGCGCCGAGCGTCGAGGCGAAGACTCCGGACTTTCTCACCTTCTTCCTCCGAGCTCTCCTGGAATCAAACAGCGGTACTGGTTATTTCTTGGGGTTAGGCCCGGTCCAGGCCCGGTGTGATCGGCCCCACTCACCTGGCGTCAGTCTCCTCGGGTTCGGAGTCGGAGAGGGTCAGCTCAGACAGAATCCGGAGTTCTCCGGAAGAACTGATGGCGGCAGAAACCTGGAAGTGGAAAGACGGAAAACATCAAACGTGGCAAACGAGGTGGTTTTACTGCCCGTTTACCAGAATCATTTCTAACAAGTTCTGATGGACTCGTGGTTTCACTCTGCTCCTTACCCTGGTTGGTGTCGCCCTCTCAGCAGGCCCGTCCGGCGAGGCCGTGGGTTCCTCCACAGGCCGATCCGCCTCCTCCGTGAAGTCTCCTATGAGATGAGAGAATTCGGCGTCACACCTGAAGGTCAGGTTCTCCTGCAGAGGTAAGTCCCGCCCACTCACCCTGATCGACCACGTAAGACGCGAGGAAATATCCTTCCTGCCCGCTGGCCGCACGCCCGAACCACCAGCAGTCGTTGTCTTTGTACAAGAGCCGAATGACGTCGCCGCGGCGGACGGTCAGCTCGTCGGACCGGTTGGCTCTGTAGTCGTAGAGCGAGACCAACTAGAGGAGGAGGAGGAGGAAGAGGGATGAAGATGAGTGAGGGAAAGCTGCGTGTGACTGAGGTCTCACCAGCATCAGACACTTACGACTCGGCGAGCAGAGTCCGGTTCCGCTCTGAGGCCCGGAGGGATGTTTTCAGGGAGAATCTGAAGGAGGACAAAGAACATTTTAATCTGCCGTCCCGGTTCTGGTGGACCGAACCCTCCAGTTTGACGGAAAATGTACTAAACCCCTGATGAAGGTTAGGTGTACTGGCGAGGAACACCACTGTAGATCGGACCCAGAAGTTTTAGGATGAAGTTCTGTACAGTAACATTCAGAACCTGAGGATCAGTCTGCGGAGGAGGAAGAAAAGAACTTCTACAGGGGAGATGAAAGCGTCTGTGAGGAAGATGAAGCCCGCTTTATTATTATTTTATGTATGAACCCTGGAGATGCTCAGAACCGCTCAGAACCGCTCAGAGCCTGGAGCCTCGGGTAAATCTGCGGCGATGAATCGTCTCAGGTGTTTTTCACTGATTGTCAAACATCGGATTTTGCCGACAAACCCGACACACATGGTTCTGTCACAACTCCTGATCCGGTTCTGACCGAGCCTAATAGAAAAAGAACAGGAAGTGAAGACGTGCTGTTTATCATCCTCACCGGCTTCAACCCTAGAGATGAGGCTCCTTTCAGGTGCCGACCCACCGGACTGAACCCGCCTGGAATGACCAGAACACAAGGTTTTATGCTAAAGGAGACTTTGGGTGTCTGATGATGTCATCAGCTGCCACGGGTTGAGATCCACTCACGGTTCTGGGGGACGAGCTGCTCTGACCCGGAGCCAAACGGCCGCAGGTTTGAGTGCGGCGACAGGAAAGAGGGCGGAGCTAACGAAGCGCTCAATTCCACCTTCAAAGGAAAAGTTGCAAAGAAATTTAATTGATTCAAAAAAAGGAAAACAAAAAAACAGGAGTGACGTAAAAAGACTATAAACCTGCTCAGAGACGCATGACTCAAACCCAAAACATCCTCCAGGTAAGACACGGGCCGGATCATCTCAACCAAAACCAGCTGGTAGGAGAGGAAGAGTATGGGGGCTTCAGGTGGGTTTTCAGAGGAGAGGAGGAAGAGGAGAGAGGACTGATACTTTAACACTCCTTTAATCAGGGACCCATTGATCATCAGCACCAGAGAAAAGAAAGGAGGATGAGGATGGTGAGAGGAGGAACAAGCGTCCGTGAGGTCACACCCTCACGGTCAAGAAAAGGTTCAGAACCAGAGATGTGTCCCTGTCCGGAGAGCAGAGGACATTTCTGACCCACGCGGCTATGAAGGCGGCCATGTTGTTAGTCAATAAGTGGAATCTGTGTTCCACTCTCAATCGGCCAGCGGTCAACCCCTTCCAGCTGGGCCGAGGATCAGAACTCAGGTTCTCCTGCTCTCCCATGTACCCATCTTGGCCCAGTCAAAGATGATATTCATCAAAACCAGTGTTGACCCGGTTCTCTGTCTATATGTAGGGCACAAACACAAACAGGCTTCTCACCCAGAACCCCTCACCCTCAACCCAAAGCTTAAGCAGGGCAAAGAGACCCACCGGTCCGGGTCAGAACCCCACAAAGAGGATCACAAAAAGATATGAGAGAGAGGAAGAGGACAGTGATGAGGGACGGCTTCTGGCAGGAAGGAGAGGAAGAGAGGGAGGAAGGGACTCACCATGCCCGACTCTGAGGCTAAGCTCCTCCCAGTGGCGCTCATCCCTGTCCTGTCTGCAAAGCAAACACACAGAGGTGAATAAATGAAGAGAGCCGGCGCCGTTCTGATCCAGGAGTGCGTCCGTCATGTCACACACACGGTACCGTGGTCGTAGATGAATCCAGAAGACGAAGACCTCCGACGCGGCTCCTAGAACCAGAGGAAGAAGTGAGTTTGGTGTTTGTGTAGAATTATTGTTACTCGTTTAACCCTCTGAGGTCTGTGGACACAGGTGCATTCTGGGAGGCAGATGACGCCGTCAGACATCAAACACTGGAAGGTGGAGGCGGTGATGAGGCGACAGGTGGCGTCTTCCTGCGAACGATTGGAGACTTTTCTCACGATCGTGGTGACTAATAATGTTCAGACAGTTATTTAATCATTGAGTGAGACGTCACACCGTCAACACATCACGATCAAGACGGAAGAAGAGGAGGGAGGGAGGGAGAAAAAAGAGAGACGACAAGGAAAAGAAACAAAAAGATAAAAGGAGAAGAAAACAGGAGGAATAGATGGAAGAAGATGAAGAAAAAAAGGAAAAAGGGAAAAAAGAAAAGATAGACGAATGGATAGAAAAGTTTTAGGAATAAAAAAGGATGAGAGGGAGAAAGGAAAAACTGAAGGAGGAAGAAGAAAATGGAAATGGGGTCGAAGCAAAAAGAGGAAGTGTAAAAAGTGAGATTATTAAAATAGAGACGAGAGAAAGTGTGGAAAAAGAAAAGGAGAAAAAGAAGAAGAGGGGGGATAAAAGGTCGGAAGTGAAGGAAGAGTGTAATGAGAGGAAGAGGATGAGCAGGAACAATCGAGGTGTTTGAGTGGTGGAGGTGGTTCCCCCGCGTCCAATGAGCGCTCACAGGAAGCGGCAGCCGTGGGGAGAGGCTGGGATATTATGGGATATTATGAGATATAATGATCAGATGACCTCAGACCCCAGATGGTTGAAGTAAGAGAAAATGAGTTCCTACCAGCACGGAATCCAGCTGTTCTTTGACACAACGCATTTTCATAGCGAGCCGTGTCGACTGGGCGAACTGGTCCAGGGCTGATCCGGCGGTGTCCAGCAACGCCGGAGGGTCCGGCGTGTTCCTGATGAGTCTGTCCGTAGAAGCTGACCTGCTGGCGGCGGACGCCGCCGTCACATTGAGCGCCTCCAGCTGGGACACTGTTGGTCACAGCATGATAGCGCCTTAGCTTTGGTTGCGTGCTAACGCTAATAGAAGGTGAGCACGGCTAAAGAGGATCTGGGACCTCCTCACCAACCTTTGTGGTCGTACAGGTAGACCTGGACCGGCTGCCTCGGGCCGAAGGCGCAGAAGGCCACCATGTTTTCATGAGGGTGGAATGAGACGCTGTGGAGGGCGGTGGGGTAGCAAAGCTCTGAGTAGACCGCGACCTGGTCTCCTGAGGAGGAAAAACTGAACGGTGTCAAAACTGTTAAAGGAACAGTTCACCCAAACATGAACGCCAACGCAGACGATCACAGCCGACAGAACCTGAAGAAAACAGTTGTGGATATTATATCCCTTTATTCAGAGAGAGGGTTCTGGTTCTGGTTCTGGTTCGTGCCGGAGAGCCCGGCGGTCCTCACCGGTGTCGGTGTTCCACACGTACGCCATCCCGTCCTCGCTGCCAGAGAAGATGAAGTTCCCACACGGGGTGAAGGTGCTGTAGATCCGCTCCCTGTAGTTGGTGGCGCCGATGTACTTCTTCACCGCCAGGCTGAAGGAGGCGCAGACAGGAAACATGAGGAGGAGGGGCTTCAGATCTGAGATGGGAAAGTGATCTGAGAGCGTCTCATTCTTACGAACATTCTCAGATCCATCATCCTCAGGACGCTGTCTTTGGCGTGGACGAGCAGGCACCGCCCGTTTGGGTGGAGCTGCAGCATGTTGATGGCGACGCCTCTGAGGTCGTTCTCGTCAATCTTCTGCAGGAAACAAACGTGTAAAAAAAAACTTCACACTTCATTTCTGCTGCAGGACCAGATGAATGTTTGTCTGGTGAACTATGTGAGATCCAACGTCACCTTCTCCTGACACCAACCCCGGCACGGCTGCTTGTTGTGGTTGACGGAGGTTCTCCACACGAGGATGAGGCCCGTGTTGTCTGCAGAGAACATCCTCTCTCCTGGAGGAGAAACACGGAACATCAGCAATGACTTACCCTCATTCACTGACACAGTCCAGGTTCATAGAGTGAAACAGTCCAGGTTCATAGAGTGAAACAGTCCAGGTTCAAAACAGTCCAGGTTCAAAACAGTCCAGGTTCAAAACAGTCCAGGTTCAAAACAGTCCAGGTTCAAAACAGTCCAGGTTCAAAACAGTCCAGGTTCATACAGTGAAACAGTCCAGGTTCATAGAGTGAAACAGTCCAGGTTCACAGAGTGAAACAGTCCAGGTTCACACAGTGAAACAGTCCAGGTTCACAGAGTGAAACAGTCCAGGTTCACAGAGTGAAACAGTCCAGGTTCACACAGTGAAACAGTCCAGGTTCACACAGAGAAACAGTCCAGGTTCATACAGTGAAACAGTCCAGGTTCATACAGTGAAACAGTCCAGGTTCACACAGTGAAACAGTCCAGGTTCATACAGTGAAACAGTCCAGGTTCATACAGTGAAACAGTCCAGGTTCACACAGTGGAGGAACTACCTTCGGCGTCGAAACACAGCGTGTTGATGAAGCTGCCGTGACCCTCGAACTCCTGCAGCAGCTGTCCGTTCACGCCGTCCACGTCCAGCCTCCACACCCGCAGCAGAGAGTCGTAGCTGCCGCTCACCGCCAGGTTCTGGGCGGAGGGGTGGTACCGAGCGCAGTACACAAAGGACGGGTGAGGGAGAACCTTCTGGGCCGTTTCCTGCAGCTCCTCCACGTCCCACTCTCTGCAGAGGAGGAGAGGGAGGAAGACCGAATGACCTTAAGCCTCAGGATGGTGAACAACTTCCGCGAAGCGGAATCTCACCTGACGGTTCCGTCCGAGGAGGCGGACAGAAGTCTCCTGTCGTCTCTGGACCAGCAGAGATCGTAGACGATCTTCAGGTGACCGCCGAAGGCAGCCAGAACCGTACCGGAGGGAATCTCATACACTGAGGAGACACGGAGAGATAAGGGGGCGGTGTCTAGGCGTCGGGAGGGGGCGGCGCGCGAGGCGGCGGTCGCTTACCGACGACGGGGAAAGCGTCTCTGTCGGCGCAGGCGGCGGCCAGAACCGTTCCGGCGTGAGAGAAGAGCAGCGTGAAGCAGCCCATCTTACCGCCGCGGAACGACAGAACCGGTTTGTTGGGGATCCGACAAAACTTCAACGGAGAGAGAGGAGAGAGAGAGTTAGGTGTGAGTGAAGGTGTGATGGACAGGTGACTTATCCAGGGTGTACCCCGCCTCTGGCACCAAATCAGCTGGGCTAGACTCCAGCCCCCTCACACAAACCTGAACAGGTTAATTATTTCATGTATGGATGAATGTGTGGATGGATGAATGGATGGATGGATGAATGGATGGATGGATGAATAGATGGACAGATGAATAGATGGATGGATGAATGGATGGACAGATGAATAGATGGATGGATGAATAGATGGACGGACGGATGGACGGATGGATGGATGAATAGATGGACGGACGGATGGACGGATGGATGGATGAATAGATGGACGGATGGATGGATGGATGGATGAATAGATGGACAGATGAATAGATGGATGGATGAATAGACGGACGGATGGACGGACGGATGGATGAATAGATGGACGGATGAATAGATGGACAGATGAATAGATGGATGGATGAATGGATGGATGGATAGCTGTCAGTGAACCCAGACATGGAGGTGTTTGTCCTCCATTCTACTCAGAGGTCACAGCAGAGACCCTTCTTGGAGACCCTGTGTGTCATTATAAGCAGGAGGCTGGGGTCCAATGAGGAAAGGAATGAAGGGTAATGCGGAGCGGCACCAGCGCCCATTGGGTCGACTCAATCCCACATCAGATGTTTGCACCGACCTGTCCGGGCAGCCGGCTCCACCTCAGGGTCGGCGGTTTGCTGTCCAGCAGCTGCGTGACGTTTCTCCTCGTGGCCTCCTTCTGCAGCTCGCTGAAGGAGGTGCTGCCCCTCTCCTCCTGCAGCGCCATCATGGAGCGAACGCTGGGGTCCACCTGCGGGACAAACCGTGAGAGGCTGGGCTACAACACATGGGCCAGAACCAGAGGTCAGCGGCGCCGGAGCCCTGACTTACGTGCTCGGGGAGCCGGATGCCTTTCACCGTGACATAAAGCGTGGAGGCGTATTTGTGACGGGGGAACCGCCTCCACCACTCAAACACCTCGATGGTTCTGGCTTGTCTTTTAGACTGAGGCGGCGGGCAAAAGAGCTGGAGGCGAAGTTTGCTGTTGGTGTTGAGCACGCCGTTGGCGCCCACGAGCTACGGAAATAAGAATGAGCGATGAATGCGGGCGACCCAAACCGCGTCGGACTTTCCGAATGAGCGGCGTACCTTGAGGAACGCCCAGGCGATCTTCCTGAATCCTCGCTCGTGCTTGTCCCCGTCCACGTTGGTTCTGGATTCCTCCATGGTGATGAAGTCCAGGATCTGCGCGAGACGTTCAAACCAACAGTCAATGGCGGCGGCGCCGGAACCGGCCAAACACGTGTGAACGGAGCGTCTCTTACTTCGAAGAAGAGGAGGACGGCGGGACCGTTCTGGCCCGGCTGGACAAAGTGACCGAAGCGCTCGTTGAAGACGATCTGCTCCTGCCACTCCGGGATGATGGACTTGTTCTTCTTAAAGTCAAACGGCTGAGTCATGATGGGCAGGATGTGGTCGACGCTCTTCTGCTCGTAGAACGACGCCACCGGCCGCCCGCTGAGAAAAACGGAGACAGGTGATTTTGTGACGCCGTATGTTACGTGATTCCAGGGTTCAAGGGTCGTCCACCTCCTCTGACGTGAGATGTTTGAATACGTGTGCAGGAACATCTACATTGAGATAAAACACAAACAGCCGCGGTCCAAAGCAGCACCACATCGTTTTTTCTGGACCTGAGTCGGACCCTCGCCTCACCTTCATCACCTCCTGATTGAAACACATTGATGAAGACGTGGCCCCTCTCACCTGTCTTCCTTCTTCACGTACTGTCCGGTGAGTTCATCCACCACGTGGATCTTCACCATGGGGTGTGAGATCAGTAAGTCGTTCTTCAGGCGATCGGACCGGTGGATGTAGACCCCCAGAACCAGGCTGTCATCAAACGCTGGTTTCGGTGGTTCCTCTTCCTCGGCGTCACTCATTCCTTCAACAACTAAAACAAAAACAGGAACTTTTCTCAACGTTCAACTGAAACTACAAGAGATGCAGTACTTCATCGCTCCGTCACCTACCGATGGTTTCATCCTATAAAAACATAACTAAAAACAAAAAACCAAAGATTCACGTTTGGAGAGTCGAGAACTTTATAAATAAAGTTCATTTAAGGTGATTTCATTTGGACGGAACCTCTTCTTCATCACTCCGTACTGTGTTTGTGTACTTATATGTGTATTCATATGCATTTGTGTATTTCTATGTGTTTGTGTATTTATATATGTTTGTGTATTTATATGTGTTTATTTATTTATTTGTGTTTGTTTATTTCTATGTGTTTGTGTTTTTCTATGTGTTTGTGTTTTTCTATGTGTTTTTCTATATTTTTGTGTTTTTCTTTGTGTGTTTGTGTTTTTCTATGTGTTTGTGTTTTTCTATGTGTTTGTGTTTTTCTATGTGTTTTTCTATATTTTTGTGTTTTTGTATGTGTTTGTGTTTTTCTTTGTGTTTTTGTGTTTTTCTTTGTGTGTTTGTGTTTTTCTATGTGTTTGTGAAGATCCTGGCTCGGACCGGTTCTGACCTGCTGGTTACTTACTGTGTTTCTTCTTCTTCTTCTTCTTCTTGCCTTTAGATTCTGTTTCGTGGTCCGGGTCGGCCCCCCGGTCAGCATCTCCGTTCCTGTCGGTCCAAACGCTATCAGAACCAACTTCCGGGCTCGGCGAGATGTTTGAGAAGAACGAACCGAAGCGAGACTCACCCTTCTTCTGACTGTGTGATGACAGATCTCAGCTTCTTCTTCTTCTTCTTCCCCATGTCGTTGTTTAAGGTCATTGTTTGGGAGACGACGCTCTCCTCCTCCTCCTGCTTGGCTTTTGTCCTCCCTGTCCGAGTCTCCTTCTCCTTCTCCTGAGCAATGTGCTGCTGGTACGCATGCAACAGCTCGTCCTCCGCGTCCTCCACCCGACTCTCCACCTCCGCCGCCGCTCCTTTCTTACTTCTCCTCTTTGTCTCCTTCCCGTCTGGCTCTGAGGAGATCTCAGAGTCGGCGGGTCCAGGCGGGGAGGGAAGCCCCCTCTTGTTTCTCCTCTTGCCTTTTGAAGCCGGAGTCTCCTCCTGGTTTCGGCCGTTGACGGTGTTCACCTTTTCCACCATTTCCCTCTCCCTCCGCCGGTTCTTGGTGTAGCGGGGGCTTCCTTGTTCGGGGCGGTACGTGTTCTGGAGGATGGTTTCCTCGTCTTCTGCGTCTTTCCCAAGACTGAGATCCTTCCTCAGATTCTGGAGCTAACAGGGAGAAGATTTAAAGTTGTATTTACGATGGAGACTCAACGTGGAGGTTCTCCGCCCAGTCAAATATAAAGAACGTTAGAAGACTTACAGCGATCGACTCTTGGGTTTCTGTCCTTTTCTTCTTCTTCTTCTTCTTCTTCTGTTCTGCTTCGGTGTATTTCTTGAACACCTCGTTGAATCTTTCTCGGGTCTTTGCCCGGTAGTCGCTCTCATCTGCAAAAAACGCATTTATTTATTCATTTTTATTTAACCAGCAATATTAACCGACTGAGATGAATGATCTCCAGCATCCTTCTACCAGTAGATCCACTATCCCTCCTCTTCACGGGTCAGAACCATCTCAATCTGTCCTCTCTGACTTTGTCTCCAGGACGTCTAACCTGGACTGTCCCTGGAAAGTCCATAAACTCCCGCCCCTCCTCCACCTCTACTCCTCCTGCCTCCCTTTCATTCTCACACTTGTTTTCTGTCTCACTGACACTGACCTTCATTCCTCTCCAGCGCATACCTCCACCCCTCCAGGTTCTCCTCCACCTGCTCCCTGCAGATCTCAATGTCCTCCACGAACATCATAGTCCATGGAGACTCCTGCTGACCTCCTCTGTCAGCCTGTCCATCACCATAGCAATCAAGAAGGGGCTCAGAGCCCATCCTTGGTGCAGTCCCACTTCCACCTTGAACCCATCAGTCACTCATACTGCTCTCATACAAATCCTGGACCCCTCTAACATTATTCTCTGTCCCTCCAGACTTCTCCAAGCATTCCAAAATCCATCCCTCGGCACAGACAGACCATAATGTTACTCTTGTTCTAATTCCAAGAAAGGTGCCTATCTTTTGGGTTTTCTGTAATGTACTAGAGTACTTTTGACTGCAGTGTGCTCGTAGCATTAAATAAAACTCACCTTCTGGCATTCTCAAACACCTCACTGTGTCTCATTCTGAGGGTGAAACCATGGTAACCAGGAGAGGAAGACTCTCCTCCTGAAAACAGAAACAAATCAGTGCCGAGTCATTTTTGACTGGATTCAGATCATGTACTAGATTGTACATAATTAGTTTAGCGAACGTATTTTGTGTTTGTTTACCAAGATCAGAACACTGACATAAAGCTGGACGTTTATTTTATGTGGTACCTGCTCCGTTGATGCAAAAACGATGTTTAAAAAAGGGCTAAATCTGGCAGAAGATAACCGCTAGCTACCTGCTAACGTTAGCCAACATAGCCGATGTGGCTTACTTACTGCGTTTGGTAAAGTAAGACTCGGTTTATGAGCTTCTATTAAACAGAAACGTATCTGTACGTGAGTTAGCATGAAGCTAACTACGTGTACTTAACCAGCAGTGATGGACGCTTTTACGAAGACGTCACTAATGAGGAGGAATGTCTTGAGCGTCTCCTCCGCCTCAACATCGACGGCCTACTGGTCCTTCGGACGCTAATGCGTATGACGTCATTCAACATTTCAATGTTGATTGGCTCTCACTGTACAGTATCGCAAGGATGTCCCGCCCACCTTTTTTTTCTTTCAAATAAACTTTATTGCAGAACAAAAAACACACAGCAGCTGCACCTACAGCTACGTAACTCATATTTATTATTAATCACGAGATTTAAGAATAATCATATATCAGCACTACAAATTATTACCGACGTCTTTGAATTTTAATTAACTTTATTAAGTTTTTAGTTGTTCTACATGGTTTTATTCCATTGTGCCCCGTCTTTCTATCTTTCTTTCTATCTATCCCCGTCTTTCTTTCTATCTATCTATCTATCTGTCTGTCTGTCTGTCTGTCTATCTATCTATCTATCTATCTATCTATCTATCTGTCTGTCTGTCTGTCTGTCTATCTATCTATCTATCTATCTAGCCATCGTTTACGCGCTATTTGCCCACTGCTATGTCGCCCCGAGTTAAGAATCATGGGAAATGTGACGTCAGGTAAAAGCCTGTCGTGTCCTCCAGCTTCACCGACGACGCTCTCTCGGTTTCCAAGTCAACAAGGGTGAAGTGGGCGGGGCGACGCAGCCATTTTCGTGACGTAGCCGTGAAAACAAACAAATCTACCAATGAAATTCTAGATAATCTAATGGAAGGAGAACCAAATTTTTGGGATAATAATAATAATAATAATAATAATTCATTATCATTATTATTATTTTTCTTCATATCAATAATTCCAAGACAGTATTGATGATATTTATTTTTATTTGATATAGACTATGACTGGCTCCGTGATTAAATTAAGAAAATGATCTTATAGTTATTTCTAAATATTAGCAAAAAGCTTTTTTAATGTTATTTTTTTAATCTACTTTGCTATCTAATTTCCTTTTAAATGTTTTTTTCCCATATTGACATTCTGGCGAATCTCCAGTACATGCATTTAAATTTAAACACTATTTTACTTTTAGTATTTGTCGTTCACTTGTATTTTATTTGAGATTCATACTTTTAATTGCATATATATTAGAAATATTAAATTATATAATTCATTAGCCAGATTATTCCATGACTGACTTTTTTCTTACTTCATATTGTCTTCTACGAGGATAAACTCCAGCATGTTTTTTGTCCTATAAACTTGTTGCACGTTGAAGTATTATACCTTTTGTAATATATAATAATTTTGTAGTATTTTATATCCTCTGGGAGAGGTAAAAAGACATCAAGGTACATGATTGAGACATCCAAAGACATCAAAGCCGCTGGAACCTTTGGAGACGTTAAAGAAAGAGAAAAGAAGGCGATGCAGCATAGTCTCAACTTTATTAAACATATTTAGATGTGTTAACATGTGAGGGGCGGGTAGTTCGGACGCCGTAGGATCAAATATTGATGATGTCATACGTGGATTTTTATACGCTTTTATTGTGATAAACGCTCCTCGCCGCTACGACTCCGTAAAGTACGCAAATAAACAAACAAACAACGTTCAGGGCGAAACATTCTTTAACATGACACAAAAAACTAAGCTGAGTGGATCAGTTCTGATGCAGTTCTAGGTCGGATCCGATTCCTGGGACACGAACGTGAAGAGTGAGGAAGAGGGCGGGGCCTAAGGTGGGGCTGGGAGGCGGGGTTCATGGTGGACAGGTTGCCAGTCCAATATAAGATTGACACGAAAGAAGGAGGTGACGTTCGCACCTTTAGAGCGCGAGGGTCACCGAACCCCACTCCTTCCTCGGAACCGGATCCAGTCAGACATGGGATGGATTCGGGTCGGCCTTGGCACAGGTGAGGCAGAGTTATGAGTTTCTGACTCTATCTTACTTTTATGTTTCGCTCTTGTTCCTCAGCAGGACAGTTCAGTCGGACAAAAAAGTCTCAGCTTTGATGTCAAAAAAGCAACTTTGACACCGGGTTATTCAAAAACTGCACAGTGACAGAACTCTAGTGTATTTAAAGGGTGTACTAAGTACTAAGTCTGTAAATACTAATCTCTCTGATGCTCGTGGAGCGAGGTACAGAACCAACAAGAGCTCCGGTCGGGTCCGAGCTAAAGAGGGGAGGGATGTGATCCTTCCCGACGCCTTTGGAAACTTCCTTAGCAGCTCGAAGTTCTATATTTCACAGAATCCACAGAGTTCTACAGTCAGAGGAAGGAGGAGGGTTCTGGTTCTACGGTCAGAAGACTGAGGAGGGTTCTGGTTCTACAGTCAGCAGACTGAGGAGGGTTCTGGTTCTACAGTCAGAGGACTGAGGAGGGTTCTGGTTCTACAGTCAGAAGACTGAGGAGGGTTCTGGTTCTACAGTCAGAGGACTGAGGAGGGTTCTGGTTCTACAGTCAGCAGACTGGGGAGGGTTCTGGTTCCAGGGTGCTTGGATGGCAGCAAATCTCAGGAGGAAACAGGAAGCAGGAAGCAGACGGCTGACATGATGATTGGCAGGTTGCTGCTGCTCTCTACGTTAAATGATGTCGGATAGTAAGCCCCGCCCCCACCAGCAGGGAGAGAAGTTGCGAGGGAGAGAAGACGTCGGTCTTCTGTCAGGAGCTCAGATGACTTCTGAAAATAAAGAAAGAAACGGCAAATAAAAACATTTCTGGGGGAGGTTAGGAGATAAATAAAAGTTTCAACATTAAAGGATCATTTCACTAAAACATCCACTTCCTTCTACCGCTATAAATATGATAGACTGATATATCATTTAAACACTGTCACTGTCAAGCTACTTCCTGTAGGTATAAAGGCCTGACTGAGTAAACATTGAACATTTTTAACTTATTATTCACTAATAATATAGTTAGTAAATATTAAAGGGATATGCCTTCATTTTACAGACTGTCCCTTTAAGAGACCCTGAAAAAGGGAGAGAGGCCGCCGAAACCTCTCCTGCTGTCACACCCGGGCCCCCCCGATGGTCCACCAGTTTACTTCTCAACAGTTCCTCGGGTCACGACCCTGAACAGAACCTCTGAATAGGTCCAGTAACTGAGGTGAAGTACGGTTCTCTCTAGCGCCACCTGCTGGACTCTAGGGCACATCTCACCTGCTCGTTGGTGGGTCTGGATATCCTCCAGACCCGTCAGGTTCCTCAGAGACCTGCGCTCCTTGAAGGCAACAGCCGGAACCGCGTCTTCTTCATGTTTCACGCCCAGCTGTGAAGTCTTCGTCGCCACCGGCGGCGTGCCGGCTTCTTCTGTGGTTCCATTACGCACGGAATGTATGTTTTCCTTCGGTTGGACTTCCTGTTCCGGGTTCCTGCCTGCTGCAGATTTCTGTCGGGAGAGAACTAATGAGGTCAGTCAGGCTGTTTGAAGCGGAGCTGGTCAGCTGGTGTTGGATCTCGCCCCGGGCCAATGTACCGCACAGTAAGTCTCACCGGATCTGGACTATCTGTCCTCCTGGTTCTCCGCATGATCTCCTCAAGACGCTGGAAAGAAAACAGCTTTGTGAAAACGAGCGACGGGCTACGTGCAACAGAGGCAGGATCTCATGTCTGCTGGCCTCCCTGTCACCAGGTCTCCACTGTCCCTGGTTTAGAGAAAACCCAGAAACTGCTGGAGTTTAGGAACATTGTCCACGATACCAATCATTTTATTTCTCAGACAATCTATGTGAGACCGAACCCAAAACTCTTATTTCACTTAACACCCTAACCACTCACAAGTAATATATCCCTCCCACTCACAGGTAACCAGGTAATATATCCCTCCCACTCACAGGTAACCAGGTAATATATCCCTCCCACTCACAGGTAACCAGGTAATATATCCCTCCC